>JBBPBX010032222.1:14115-34011 GCA_038048925.1 Garcialebias charrua | reverse complement strand
TGAAAAACAAACTTTGTGGAAGTTTCACAAATCAGCAAAACGTTTCACAAAGCTCAAACTTAGTTTTATATATTCTTCTATTAGTCTAGAATAATATAGTCCTGGTTTGAAGAGTGTATGTGTTGTGGTTTTTGACCTGGACCAGGTCTAATGTGGTCCAGTAGAATAAAAATGATGAAAAACAAACTTTGTGGAAGTTTCACAAATCAGCAAAACGTTTCACAAAGCTCAAACTTAGTTTTATATATTCTTCTATTAGTCTAGAATAATATAGTCCTGGTTTGAAGAGTGTATGTGTTGTGGTTTTTGACCTGGACCAGGTCTAATGTGGTCCAGTAGAATAAAAATGATGAAAAACAAACTTTGTGGAAGTTTCACAAATCAGCAAAACGTTTCACAAAGCTCAAACTTAGTTTTATATATTCTTCTATTAGTCTAGAATAATATAGTCCTGGTTTGAAGAGTGTATGTGTTGTGGTTTTTGACCTGGACCAGGTCTAATGTGGTCCAGTAGAATAAAAATGATGAAAAACAAACTTTGTGGAAGTTTCACAAATCAGCAAAACGTTTCACAAAGCTCAAACTTAGTTTTATATATTCTTCTATTAGTCTAGAATAATATAGTCCTGGTTTGAAGAGTGTATGTGTTGTGGTTTTTGACCTGGACCAGGTCTAATGTGGTCCAGTAGAATAAAAATGATGAAAAACAAACTTTGTGGAAGTTTCACAAATCAGCAAAACGTTTCACAAAGCTCAAACTTAGTTTTATATATTCTTCTATTAGTCTAGAATAATATAGTCCTGGTTTGAAGAGTGTATGTGTTGTGGTTTTTGACCTGGACCAGGTCTAATGTGGTCCAGTAGAATAAAAATGATGAAAAACAAACTTTGTGGAAGTTTCACAAATCAGCAAAACGTTTCACAAAGCTCAAACTTAGTTTTATATATTCTTCTATTAGTTTAGAATAATATAGTCCTGGTTTGAAGAGTGTATGTCTTGTGGTTTTTGACCTGGACCAGGTCAAATGTGGTCCAGTAGACAAAAAATGATGAAAAACAAACTTTGTGGAAGTTTCACAAATCAGCAAAACGTTTCACAAAGCTCAAACTTAGTTTTATATATTCTTCTATTAGTCTAGAATAATATAGTCCTGGTTTGAAGAGTGTATGTGTTGTGGTTTTTGACCTGGACCAGGTCTAATGTGGTCCAGTAGAATAAAAATGATGAAAAACAAACTTTGTGGAAGTTTCACAAATCAGCAAAACGTTTCACAAAGCTCAAACTTAGTTTTATATATTCTTCTATTAGTCTAGAATAATATAGTCCTGGTTTGAAGAGTGTATGTGTTGTGGTTTTTGACCTGGACCAGGTCTAATGTGGTCCAGTAGAATAAAAATGATGAAAAACAAACTTTGTGGAAGTTTCACAAATCAGCAAAACGTTTCACAAAGCTCAAACTTAGTTTTATATATTCTTCTATTAGTCTAGAATAATATAGTCCTGGTTTGAAGAGTGTAGGTTTGTGGTTTTTGACCTGGACCAGGTCTAATGTGGTCCAGTAGAATAAAAATGATGAAAAACAAACTTTGTGGAAGTTTCACAAATCAGCAAAACGTTTCACAAAGCTCAAACTTAGTTTTATATATTCTTCTATTAGTCTAGAATAATATAGTCCTGGTTTGAAGAGTGTAGGTGTTGTGGTTTTTGACCTGGACCAGGTCTAATGTGGTCCAGTAGCCTAAAAATGATGAAAAACAAACTTTGTGGAAGTTTCACAAATCAGCAAAACGTTTCACAAAGCTCAAACTTAGTTTTATATATTCTTCTATTAGTCTAGAACAATATAGTCCTGGTTTGAAGAGTCTAGGTGTTGTAGTTTTTGAGCTAGAGCAGATTAAACCCGCTCAAGGTACTGAAAAATTAGTTGTAATGTCCCTTTAGTCATTTGCCGAATCGGAAGCTGGAATCGTAAGCTAACTTCAGCTTCGTGCAAAACCTCTGTATCGTGTTGTAGCCTCGTGATTATACTGCAGCATTTACGGCAGACACGGTTTGAACGTTGCGGTGTGTTTTCAATTATTAAACCTAGCTTGGACAGCTGAGATGATATATTATCAACAGTCTTACTGTCGAATATTATTTTGCTGTTTGTTATAACTCCGGCGATTCTTAAATTTGTCTCGCAAAGTCTACAGCATTCATTTACAGCCATTTTGTTCGGTCGGTGGATGTTTGTTTACAACGTACGCAATTTCCGGTTCCAGCCGTCGCGCAACATACGTCACGGGCAAACGTTGATTGGGTAAAATCAGATCCAATGGTTTTGTTCCTCAGCAGAGGCCACGCCTCCAGCAAGAAACGTTTTTCAATGGGGCGGTGCCAGACCCTTGTCTGAAGCGAAGTGAAGGACAGCAGGGTCTGGTTTGAACCAGGCTAGGATTCAGCTGCTTCTTCAGTAGGTTTCAGCTGCTTCTGCAGTAGGTTTCAGCTGCTTCTGCAGTAGGTTTCAGCTGCTTCTGCAGTAGGTTTCAGCTGCTTCTGCAGTAGGTTTCAGCTGCTTCTGCAGTAGGTTTCAGCTGCTTCTTCAGTAGGTTTCAGTTGCTTCTGCAGTAGGTTTCAGCTGCTTCTGCAGTAGGTTTCAGCTGCTTCTTCAGTAGGTTTCAGCTGCTTCTGCAGTAGGTTTCAGCTGCTTCTGCAGTAGGTTTCAGCTGCTTCTGCAGTAGGTTTCAGCTGCTTCTGCAGGTTTCAGCTTCTGCAGCAGGTTTCAGCTTCTGCAGCAGGTTTCAGCTGCTTCTGCAGCAGGTTTCAGCTGCTTCTTCAGTAGGATTCAGCTGCTTCTTCAGTAGGATTCAGCTGCTTCTTCAGTAGGATTCAGCTGCTTCTTCAGTAGGATTCAGCTGCTTCTTCAGTAGGATTCAGCTGCTTCTTCAGTAGGATTCAGCTGCTTCTTCAGTAGGATTCAGCTGCTTCTTCAGTAGGTTTCAGCTGCTTCTGCAGTAGGTTTCAGCTTCTGCAGCAGGTTTCAGCTTCTGCAGCAGGTTTCAGCTTCTGCAGCAGGTTTCAGCTTCTGCAGCAGGTTTCAGCTGCTTCTGCAGCAGGTTTCAGCTGCTTCTTCAGTAGGATTCAGCTGCTTCTTCAGTAGGATTCAGCTGCTTCTTCAGTAGGATTCAGCTGCTTCTTCAGTAGGTTTCAGCTGCTTCTTCAGTAGGTTTCAGCTGCTTCTTCAGTAGGTTTCAGCTGCTTCTTCAGCAGGTCTCAGCTTCTTCAGCGGGTTTTAGCTTCTTCAGCAGGTTTCAGCGCTCACTCTAGTGCACAGAACATGCAGTGTGAAAGAGATTGAAAGCCTTTTCAGATTTCTCTCTGCAGAGCTTAAACCGTTCAGGAAAACCTAAAACATATTCTTTAGCTGTTGCAGTTTGCGTCACTCATTAGTTTGACATCAGTCCAGTTTGGTTCTCCGGGCTGAAGTTCTGTTTGTTTCCTGCAGGAGGCGCCTCAGACTGGAGGAAATGTGATGCTGTGGCGAGGATCCTGTCGGCCTGCCCCCAACAGTCCTCCTCAGCTGACGAGTACTTTAAACTGGTCTGTCCTCAGGTCAGCCATGTTTGTGTTCTGTACGTTTTGTAGAGGAGCTGCAGGTAGAACCACTAGAGACGCGTCAGCTCTCAGTGTGTGAAAACAAGTGATGCTTTTTAAATCGACGGCAAAAAAATATATACGTATACAGTATATACTGTATAAATATAAATAAATAAATGACATCCTCTATATGTCAATTTTCCTGTTTTATATAATTTCTTTGCTCCTGAGAAACACAAACCCCTGATCTGTGGTCTTTAGATGTATCAGTAAACTTGTTGTCTGCTCCAGGTGCTGGACCTCCTGCACTTCAGGGACAAACTGACAGCCCAGCAGTTCCAGAGAGTGGCCACCAGGACGGCGCTCTCCATGGTGCAGGAGAGGCCCGGCTTGGCTCGGCGGTACCTGCTCGGCCCGCTGCTGTCCGCGCTGCAGCGATGCATCGAAACCTCCTCTGGTCAGCAGCCTCTCCATCACTGTGACGTTTGTCAGGCTTCACAAAGTTTCTGAACATGAAGTTACAAACCAGAAAAATTCTGACGTAGTGTTGAAAACAACCTGAAAATACAGAGACGGGAAGAAACAGAATGTTTTTCAGAGGAACAATAGAAATGTGGATTAGAAGGTCCAATCAGAAGACAGTTCTGGTTTGGCTGCCGTTGCTCCAGGTTCTGGAACTGAAACAGAACTTTTTTTTTTTAGAGCTTTTGGAATATTTGCGGTAGTTAAAGCTACTCACTGCAACATATGAAATATTAAAATGTTTATCCTGAAGTGTATCAAACAGAACAGCTTGACAGAGTTTACTCTGGCAGGTTTACAAATACAGGTAGTCCCCGACTTACGACGGAGTCCGTTCCTACGTGGCGTCGTAAAGCGAGTTTCGACGTAACCCGAAACATACGTCCAAACTGCACCTTATACGTACAGTACTGTATTTTACCAAACACTTAGCCTGTCCTAACACAGTACCCTACATAATTATCAAAAAACACGTGCATTTCAGAGCCATAATGAAATGAAAAAAGAGTTAATTTCCTACTCTGGACTGCTGGTGAAGCCATTTCCTCCTTTTCTCCCTCCCTCCTCTGGATTCTCCATTTGTTTACGTTGTAAAACCGCCGTGCATAAAACAGCTACTTTTCCACAGCTGCTGCCTGTCCAGCTTGGTCCAACAAGTTTTGTTTTGTTTTTTGAATGTCCAGAGGACCATACTTAGCTTTTTTAGAGCGTACAGGCAGCTGTAACCTCCACAGCTAGCAAAACGGGAAACTGCGTGAATCGGCTTCAAAATAAAAAAATTCAAAATATATATATTTTTTTTTAATGGAGATGCGTGTCGTAACCCCGAAATGTTGTAACTCGAGGCCGTCGTAAGTCGAGGACTACCTGTATAACAACATAAAATTCAGAGTGAGGGTCTGCGCTCAGTGTAAACAACGAGTCGAACCAGGAATAAGCTGGAGTCACATGACCCACCCTCATCAGGATGCCTGTAGTCTGTACACAAACACACTTAAGCTGTTTCTGCAGGTAAACAAACACACTTCAGCTGTTTCTGCAGGTAAACAAACACACTTCAGCTGTTTCTGGAGGTAAACAAACACACTTCAGCTGTTTCTGTAGGTAAACAAACACACTTTAGCTGTTTCTGTAGGTAAACAAACACACTTCAGCTGTTTCTGTAGGTAAACAAACACACTTCAGCTGTTTCTGTAGGTAAACAAACACACTTCAGCTGTTTCTGTAGGTAAACAAACACACTTCAGCTGTTTCTGTAGGTAAACAAACACACTTCAGCTGTTTCTGTAGGTAAACAAACACACTTCAGCTGTTTCTGTAGGTAAACAAACACACTTCAGCTGTTTCTGTAGGTAAACAAACACACTTCAGCTGTTTCTGTAGGTAAACAAACACACTTCAGCTGTTTCTGTAGGTAAACAAACACACTTCAGCTGTTTCTGTAGGTAAACAAACACACTTCAGCTGTTTCTGTAGGTAAACAAACACACTTCAGCTGTTTCTGTAGGTAAACAAACACACTTCAGCTGTTTCTGTAGGTAAACAAACACACTTCAGCTGTTTCTGTAGGTAAACAAACACACTTCAGCTGTTTCTGTAGGTAAACAAACACACTTCAGCTGTTTCTGTAGGTAAACAAACACACTTCAGCTGTTTCTGTAGGTAAACAAACACACTTCAGCTGTTTCTGTAGGTAAACAAACACACTTCAGCTGTGTCTGCAGGTAAACAAACACACATCAGCTGTGTCTGCAGGTAAACAAACACACTTCAGCTGTTTCTGCAGGTAAACAAACACACTTCAGCTGTTTCTGCAGGTAAACAAACACACATCAGCTGTGTCTGCAGGTAAACAAACCCTTGGTAGTTCGCAGTTGATCACAAATTTTAATTTAGCGACACATTAATTATGGATATGATGAAATGTTTGTGTAGAAGTTTTTTTCTCACCTAATCTGTGTGTGTGTGTGTAATTTATATTCTGAACTGCTCTTCATGACGTTACAGTGTGTTTCTTTAAACAAGGAAATGTTTTCATGACTTCTGGAGTATTTTTCTTCTGCACATGTTTCTCTGCACATGTTTCTCTTTGTAAAAGTAATTTATTAATTTCGGTCACAAGTACACGTTTGTGTTTCCAGATGATCTTAACAGTTTTACATCTGGAACCTCTGGACTGGTTCTTTAAAGCTGCTGTTTGTTTTCCAGCTGCGGGGGGCTCTGAGGTCGTGGTGGAGGAGTCTGAGCTGACCCGTTGTGTGGACGACGTGTTCAAGGTGAGCTTTAAATCAACTCGACGCTTGAAGCAGAGCTGTGTCGACAGCTAACGGACGAGTTTCAACTGGACCCAGTTTGACAGGAAACAGGATGTTGGTTTTAAGGAGACTTTATTTAAACTTCAGTCGTGTTTCTTGTCAGATCTGGGTGGTCGGAGCGTCTCCATCAGAGACTCTCCTCGCCGCGCTCCAAGACGTCCTTCCCGTCGTCTTCACACTTTTCAGTTTCACCAAACACAACGTCTCCCACCTCCGGTAAACACTTGTTCTGGTTTGGTTTTGATGCTTTTTGTGCCGCAGATTAAAACGTCCCGGAGGAGGAACTCGGGACCTCAACTCTGGGAATTTATGACGAGAAATATTTTACAATAAAAATCAAAATGAGCGATGCAACGAGAAATTAAAGGTCCACTGACATGATTTTTTTACTATTCATAAAATTGCTCAAAATATATATATTTTATCATTTAAATATGTTCGTTTTTGCAAACAAAATGATAAATCACTTTAATTTTGCTTTAAAAGTGATTTTGAACTTCAAGCCGTGTTTAATCATGGGAAATCCGATTACACACGAACGCACCATCTGTGACGTAACACTGGGCAGAGGGCTCTGGTCTCTTTAATAGCGGACCATTTAAAACCTGACGAATTTAGCAATCTATGTGAAGATTTGAGCTATTTGTCTTCATTTTGGGAAGCAGAAAATAGTTTGGGTGATGGAACAAGAAACAACAGGATCTAATTTAGGTCTGATGCTGTATCAGACTTACCTTCATGTCGAGCTGCTCACACCCGCGCACCGTGACAAGCCCAGAGCTCTGCCCGGTGTTACGTCACAGATGGTGCGTTTGTGTGTAATCGGATTTCCCATGATTAAACATGGCTTGAAGTTCAAAATCACTTTTAAAGCAAAATTAAAGCGATTTATCATTTTGTTTGCAAAAACGAACATATTTAAATGATAAAAGATATATATTTTGAGCAATTTTATGAATAGTAAAAAAATCATGTCAGTGGGGCTTTAAAGGCAGTTTTTAGAGTTTGAAACTTACATTTTCATTCAGACGTGCCATTCTGATCAATCAGATTCAGATTATTTTAGGAAAAGCAAAACAGGATGGTTCATAAAATAAAATAAATATATATTTTCTATGTTTATATATTTAATATCTGTTGAGTTGGAAAAAATCATGCGAAAAATAATCAGTTAAACTTTTTTCTGCTTTCATTAGGTTATAGTATTTCTGTGTGAGGACACATTTTATTTGTCCGTTGCCCTATTTTTTAAAACCAGTTTTCTTATTTTTTTCTTTCAAGTAAAAACAAAGTTTCTAATGAATTTGTTTAAATAAGTGACAGTTTAAATTAATCAGAATAAACAGGGTAAAGTGTAAATGTATGAGTTGGCTAAAGGATAATTTTCAAGTCCTTTTGTCTAAAAGGATTCACTCTGAAAAAACATGAAGCAGCAGGTTAGATGGATTAAAACAATAAAATATAAAAATACAAGCAGCATTTCTAACTGTGTCGTAGATCTCAGTCGCACTGAGCAGGTTCAGTGTTTCCTTTAGAAAAACAAAATGTTTTCTGTTCCACTTGAAGTTAATTAGCTTTGACCCGTGTCCTCTGCTCTCTAGCGCCCCCTGTCAGGAGATCCTGTTGTGGTTCCTGACTCACTCGGAGTCGTCTGCAGCTCTGCTGGCCCTGCGGCAGCTCTCAGGTCTGCAGGAGCGAAGGAAGGACGTCGCCGCGGACCTCCAGTTCTCTGCAGGAAGTGATGGCGGCGTCAGGCTGGTCTGCAGACCGAGCTGCAGGTGGCGACACGCAGCGGACACGTCCTCTGATCGCTTGTCCACCTGTGTGTGACTCACCTGCTGTGTCTCAGGGACGAGGACGATCAGCTGTATGAGCAGCTGTCGGGGGAGCAGTGGAGGCTGGAGTGTCTGATGCAGCTGCTGGCTGAACTCAAGGAGAGCGACCTGCCCGGGGACTTTTTCCTGGCCCTGCTGAAGGTCAAAGTTCAAGTTAACCTGAAGATCTTCCAGGTAAAGCGGTTTGTTTACGTTTGACCTCGGCTGACTTCGCTCCTCCTGCAGGATCTGACCACGTGGGCGGCCACCGCAGACGAGGAGCTGAGGGACGAAGAGCAGGTGGATGTGGCGGCCATGACACTGCTGGAGGCGGAGCATCGGTTGCTGGGCGGAGCTGAGAGGCGAGCGCGCAGACTGGCTCTGCTTCAGGTGGTGGCCATGATGACCGAGTGTCTGCAGCACACCCAGCTGCTGAGGAAAACCTCGCAGGTCAGCAGAGACGAGCAAAACTCAACCATCTTTATGGATGAAAGAACAAAACCCAGACGTGGAGAGAGGGCCACAAAAAACAAACAACTCTCGATAAGGGAAAAATGGACAGAAGATAAAAAAGACATATCCTGATTCATGCTCAATAATCCAAGTAGAAAAATATATCAAGGTTGAATCAGGTCCTCTGGACAGAATCTGTCCAGAGGACCTGATTCAACCTTGATAGACAAAAAAGACACGTTAAATTTAAAGGTCCACTGACATCTTTGAACTTTGCATAAAATGTTATAAGATATATATCTTGTATCATTCAACTATGTTCGTTTTTGCAAACAAAATGATAAATTAATGAAAATTCCTTTCAAAGTGAGTTTAAAATGAAAAACCGAGTTTCTTCACATCCGACTACACACGAATGCAACATCTGTGACGTAGGAAGGAGAACGTCTTTAGAACGCCCCTTTTACATATTCAGGGCGGACAAGAAATAAAACTACGAATTTATCAATCTAAGTGAAGATTTGAGCGATTTGTCTTCAGTTTGGGAAGCAGAAAGTTAGATGAGCAGAAACAGCAGGTTCTAATTTAGGTCTGCACCCGTATTTAATTGAGTCTTACCTGTTCAGGAAGCGAGGGAGCTCCGAGGGGGGGCAGCTTTATTTATTCCATTCTTGACAAAGTATTTCATCTCTTGGGAAAGTGAAAAGGCTCACTTGTTCACTGATGATATTAGAACACCCAAATGCGACACAACGTAACGGCATTTTTCAAGTTATACAAAAAAAAAGTGGCGATCTGGCAGAGAATGAATATGCGTTAATGGCAGACGCAGACTGAAGCTTCTCCTTCCTGCGTCACAGATGTTGCATTCGCGTGTAGTTGGACGTCCCGTGAAGAAACACGGTTAATTTTAAACTCACTTTGAAAAGAATTTTCATTAATTTATCATTTTGTTTGCTAAAACAAACATAGTTGAATGATACAAGATATATATATATTGTAACATTTTATGCAAAGTTCAAAGATAATGTCAGTGGACCTTTAAGCCTCATAGCGAATAACGGCTGTATAAATTATTTTATTAGATCAGAAAAGAGTTCCTGCTGAGAAGAAATGCTTATCACCCGCTGCCTTTCACACCAAAGATCCCTCGAGGTCTGTTGGTGACTCTCAGCTACTACCACCCAGAATGAGCTCATGTCTAAAAACGGCTGAGCTGTCGGCATTTTAATGTTTGCTAATGTCGATCAGCTGTGGTAAAGGTCAAAGGTCATGCAGGACAGTCACGTGTGTCTGTCTGCAGGTGGTGGACTTCATGGTGTCCTTGCTCCAGAGAGCCTGTGTCGGTCTGGACGTGTCCTCGGAGCCGGGCGCTGGGAACCCGGTGGAGACCCAGACTCTGAGCCTGGGGATGGGTCTGATAGCGACTCTCCTGTCCTCGCCTCAGGTACTGAAGGTCCAGATGTTTGTCCTGCGTCTGATTCAAATATTTATTCTAACAACACATACACAGAGTTCATATCTGTAAAATTTTCCAGTTCTTCATGTCCAGAAACTCCTAAAAGTCCTGGTGTCTCCTCTGTGTGACCTCTCAGCTCAGTGCCGAGGATTGCTGCTGCATGTCCAGGCTGCTGCCTCACCTGCAGACGCTGTCCCTGCAGCACCCCGACCCGCTCGTCCAGGAGCTCGCCTCCAACCTCAGAGCCGTCATCGCCACTCACGGCGCCTACCGGCCCGAAGACCTCGCTGCTGGTCAGAGCTCCAAACACGGTGAAACCACGCCGGAGATGAGGAGTGAAGGAAACATCTCACAGAGCTCTGTCAGGCCCAGCAGCAGACACCCAGAACCCTCCCAGCATCCACGTCCAAATGATGACTCTTCCAATAAGCCCTTCTCTGATTGGCTGTTGGAGGCATGTGACCCAGAAGTGCCAACCAGAGCGTTCGCCTTGAGGGTCCTGACCCAGAAGGTGCAGCGCAGAGACCCCGAGGCCGTCCAGGCTCAGGAGAAAGTTCTCCTGGTTTGTGGTTTTGTTTTGCTCTCTGTTGTTTGTTTTTAGTTTTTATAAATAACACACACGTTAGACTGTAAACAAAATGTTTCTTCATAAAAAGCTACACGGTGTCAGCTGATCCTTAGGTCCTCCTGCTGATGTTCGGACCTTCTTGATGGTCCTGATCCGAACATCTGGAGAACATCGTCATGAGCCTTTAGAGTTCACGTGAAACAAGCAGCTGCAGGAGACTCCATCCATCAATCCATTTATCCATCTGCTCTTCCTGTCAGCTGCGCATCCATCCACACATCCAACCATCTGCCCGTCCGTCAGCTCGTTTCAGCTGCTTTAATCCAACATCTGGTTCTTCTCATTTGAGCCTCATGAACAGAGGTGAGGGTTGGACCATGCATGGGCCAGTAAATCCAGAGTTTTGTGCTTGAGCTTAGCTCCCCTTTTGTCACGATAGACCGGAGCAACATCCTTATTACTGCAGACGAGGCTCTGATCTGTCGACTCGTCCCCTCCTCCATCTCACCATCATTCAGGAACAAGACCTCCAGATACTTGAACTCCTTTACCAGAGTCAGGAACTACCTGACCCGTTTCATGTCCTCAGACTTTGAGGATCTGACTCGTCCAGCTGTGAACAGCTTCAGCACACGCTGAAGATCCTGGCCCGAAGACACCAACAGAACCACATCCTCTGTAAAAAGCAGAGACGAGACCCTGAGGTTTCTGAACCAGAAGCTGTTCTTTGAGATCCTGTCCACGAAGACCAAAAACTGATCCGACAAAAGAACAGCCCTGCACCTGGATCAAGATGTGGACAGAGCTCTTGATTTGGTTCTACAGGGACCGGCTGGACCCAAAAAGGGATTTTAACTCCTCATACTTCTTCAGCAGCCCCAAAGAAAGCCTCAAACACAGGTCCAAACCTTCTCCAGATCTACAAAACCCCTTATGAGCCCATTAGAAAAGATCCGGTCCCAGCCAGGACTAACTCCACACTGCCCGTCCAGAATCTGAGGTTCTTCAGTCGGGTCAGAAGAACCTCCTGTTCTGAGGAGGCTGAGCGGTGAGGTTCCTGACAGCTACAACAAACTCTTGTGTCCACTTGTTAAAAATAAAGACCCCCACCCCGGTCTGTTCCCTCCTCGTGGGTTCTGCTCTGAACGAGTTCAGCTGGTTCTGGTTCTGTCTGAGCCTCCCGGGACGTTTATAATAAATGAGCTCGTCCTCGCTGCTGCTCCCCTGGGGGCTTGTTAAGGCCGTGTTGTTAGCACAGATACCCCCTACTCCATCTCATTCATCATGCTCTTTGACCAGAACCCCCGCTGGACCATCAGAACGGCCCGGTATTGATTTTTCTTCTGACGCGTCAGGTTCAGATCCCCGGTTCTGCAGGCCACGTTGGATCAATATTTGTTTTATTCTCTTTGATATCTGTGTTTACCATGAATCATTTACTGATCTGTCTGCAGCTCCTCCTGGAGAACCTGGAGCACGAAGACCCGTTCGTCTACCTGTCAGCCATCCAAGGTACCGGCCCGGCTGCCCGACCCGCTGACGGCGAGCTCAGCTGACGGACTGACTGTGAACTGTCTGCAGGTCTGGCTGTTCTGGCTGAGTCCTACCCCGACCGGATCCTGGAGAGGCTCCTGAGAGATTTCCGGCTCGGACCCTCGCTCGACAAGGAGCGCTCGCTGGAGACCCGGCTGAAGGTGGGGGAGGTCCTGATGCGGGCGAGCCGGGCCATGGGTGAGCATCAGTATGGGTCCAAACCCATTCATGGTTCCAGATCAAAGTTAAACAAGGTCTTTGCTTGTCCGGGTCACAACTCCTGGTCCGTTCACGATCATTTAAAGGTCCACTGACACCATCTTACAAATTTGCATGAAATGATAGAAGATATATATATTGTATCATTCAACTATGTTCGTTTTTGCAAACAAAATGATAAATTAATGAAAATTCCTTTCAAACTGAATTTAAAATTAAAAACCGCTTTTCTCTCTGAAAAATCCGACTACAAGCGAATGCAACATATGTGACGTTGCGAGGAGAAGTCTTTAGAACGCCCCATATAAATATTCATGGCGAACAAGAAATAAAACAACAAAATTATCAATCTAAGTTAAGATTTGAGCTATTTGTCTTCAGTTTTGGAAGCAGGAAGTTAGATGAGCAGAAACAGCAGGTTCTAATTTAGGTCTGCACCGTATGTATTTGACTCTTACCTGTTCAGGAAGCAGGGAGCTCAGTCCGAGGGGGGGCAGCTTTATTTATTCCATTTTTGACGAAGGTCTTACATCTTTTGGGAAAGTGAAAAGGCTCACTTGTTCACTGATGATATTAGAACACCCAAATGCAACATAACTGGCATTTTTCAAGTTATACAAAAAAAAAGGCGATCTGGATGAGAATGAATATGCGTTAATGGCAGACGCAGACTGACGGTCCTGCTCCTTACGTCACAAATGTTGCATTCGCTTGTAGTTGGATTTTTCAGACAGAAAAGCGGTTTTTAATTTTAAACTCCGTTTGGAAGGAATTTTCATTAATTTATCATTTTATTTGCAAAAACGAACATAGTTGAATGATAAAATATATCTATCTTCTATCATTTCATGCAAATTTGTAAAATGATGTCAGTGGACCTTTAACAAAACGTCAGATGCATCACTCTAGACTGAGTGTCACGTACACGTTACCCCAGCACCAAGGTCACAAATCAAGGTCAAAGTTAATGCAAGGTCCTAGACGGCTGCATGATAGTTTGTCGACGGGCGTATAACGTGCCGTATGCAGAACTCCTTTTTATTAGTGTTTAAGTCGTGCACTGGACGTGAAATGAGCTCGTTAAACTTTCAGCTGTTTTTGTTCCTATGAAGAGCTGAATTGTGGAAACGCTGCAGGAATAATCTGACCTGCAGATAAGTTCTTGTGAGTTGGACTTGTCTCAGCGCACACACAGTTCAGTCTTGTGCTCCTCATCGATCGGAGGGAGCGCTGTGTGGTTGGTGTTTTCTGTGTTTCTCCCGCTCAGCCCGGGTCAGGGTGCCAGAACTCCACGGTTCTGTTCCTGCAGGACAATCGGGGGGTTTATAATCTGTGCACAGAAACTGGGCCGCGTGTCGGTTTGCTGCACAGACACGCAGAAAGCTTCTGTGTTTCCCTCAGATCGTTTCTGCCAAGCTGCGTCTGAGTTCAAACAAGAAGGTTTCCTGAACTGACTCGGGTTCAGCAGACGGACGTCTGGCTCCGTCTGAGTTCTGCTTTACTCCCAGTTTGGGGACTCGGAGCCTTTGGACGCTCAGGTTTACGAAGAAAAACGTAACGTACACAAGAACAGATCCGCACATACCCAGTTCTTACCTGGTTTCATGATATTCAAACTCCATATTCTTTGTTTTTACATGATTTATTCTGGTACATACTGGGTACTTAACTGGTATGCATCGACTATGCACCAGGTACTTACATAGTATATGCTATACATAAGCTCGCTTGGACTATTGTAATTCACTGTTTGTTGGTTTAGACAAATCATCTTTGCATCGTTTACAATCTGTCCAGAACGCAGCAGCTCGTCTTTTAACTTCAACTAAAAAATATGAACACATAACCCCTGTCCTGGCATCCCTTCACTGGCTCCCTGTCCACTATCGGATTGATTTTAAGATTTTATTGCTTGTTTTTAAAATCTTAAAAGGTCTGGCCCCGTCATATTTATGTGATCTTATTAATATCTACACTCCTGTAAGAGCACTCCGGTCTACCAACCAGTTTCTCTTAGATGTCCCCAGATCCAAAATGAAATCCAGAGGTGATCGGGCTTTTGCGGTTGCTGCTCCAAAACTGTGGAACAGTTTACCTGAGAAAGTAAAGACCGCTCAGACTGTTGACACTTTTAAATCTTCACTTAAGACTCATCTCTTTTACTTGGCATTTGATCCTCGCAGAATGTGAGATCAAATTTTGAGCAGATTTTATTGTTGTTGCATTTACTGATAGCTTTATTATGTTTAGTGGCACTAGATGCATTTTACTCTGTTTTTATTTTTTTTAACTGTAAAGCACTTTGGTCGACTTCGGTTGTTTTTATGTGCTATATAAATAAAATTGACATTGACATTGACATGCCTGGTACATACCGTAAAAGTTACCGGTAATTATAGTTTGCACCATGTATGTACAGTATCGGGTACATACCGGTACTTGGTACAAATTGAGTAAGTACAGGGTAAATACTGAGTAAGTACCATTTAAGTAACAGGTATTTACACAGCTCTTCCCTGGTATGTGCCAGGTACCTAAATGTTATGTATTAAATATGTAAATCCAAAAGGAATATGGAAGTCGAACCGGCTTCAAAACAGACACAGTTTTTGTTTTTAACCTTTTCTTGGACTGATCATGGCCTGGACGACTGAGAATCTTCACCAGCGTATTAAATGCGTACCAGGGAAGAACCATGTTGGGTACCTGCCTGGTTCTTACCTGGAATATATTTACTGTGTGTACCATGTAAGGACCGGTACCTGTCTGGTACCTATCAGGCTCTGGTTTCTGTTCCTATCAGAATATGTTTTGCTCTGAAGGAGGATGAAGGACGTTTACGAGACGTGGACCCGGATCAGATTTCCTGTCTGCTGAGCTTCAGATCCGGCTGCTGCGTTTGGGTTTCTGGATCACGTTGTTCCCACAAGCCGGCCCAGTTTCAGTTCTAGCGCCGTGTCAGCTGGTCTCTCGCTCTCCGTGAAGGATTCTGGGTTTGGCGCCGCTCGTTGGGAGGAGCAGCTGCAGTCGGCTCTGTTGTTTGTGATGAAGCTAACCCAGCTGGTGCCCGACCACATCTGCTCCATCAGCAGCATCATGAAACCTTCCTCAGATGTTCTGCTGCTCCTCGGTCCCATCCAGTGGGAATAATGTAGAACTTAAAGCATGTTTTTATGACCAGAGTGACGTATTTAAATTATTTTATGTTTGTTTCAGGCAGAGAGTGAGCAGAAAGAGCTAAAACAAAACAACAAGAAATTCAACCAACGTCCTAAACAATAATCTTTGACTAAAGTCATTAAATGTCTGAGTTTAAGTGCAGGAAAATATGGTAAATGGTAAATGGAGCTTATTTATATAGCGCTTTCCAGCCCCCTGTGAGGAGCCCCAAAGCGCTTTACAATACCAACCATCCACCCATTCATTCAGACATTCATACACCGGTAGTGGTAGCCTGCCTTGCAAGGCGCCATCCAGACCTACCGGGAGCAACTCGCAATAAAAAGCTTGAAAATTATTATGGTCAGATTAATTTTATGATTTTACTTGTTTATTTTTTTCTGCATTTTAATTATCATTATTATTATTGTTATTATTATATCACTATTATTACCATTATTATTATTATTACCTTTGTTGTTGTTGTTGTTGTTGTTGTTGTTGTCGTCGTCGTCGTCGTCGTCGTCGTCGTCTTCTGTTTGTTTGTTTGTTTGTTTGTTTTTAGTTGGTTGGTTTCCTGGTACTATCCTGTTTTTTGATCCTGGTCCTGTTGGACCCACAGTTCATTATTCCGTCCACTTTGGACCACAGCATGATGTTCCCACCACCATGCCTGACAGCTGATTCAGAGTTCTTAGATCTGAAGTCTCACCTATTACTGTATACTTATACTGTACTTTTTATTATACTTTGTGTCCCACTAGCTCAACCGTTGTCTCTTCTGATCGTCAAACTTTTCTCCAGAAGACATTTGTCTTGTCCATGTGGACAGCTGTAGGTTTCTGTCCCGCTTGAAGGTTTTGGAGCTTCTTCCGTGGTCCTCCTGGTCCATGATGATGTAAAAATATTGACTCGTGTTTTTCCAGCAGGGTCCAGTTCTAGCTGGTGGTTCCCTAACATCTGATCCAGTTTCCTTCCATGTGTCGATACACTTAGTGTTGTTGTCAAACAAATCCTAAAAAAAAACTATGAGCTGCAGTCGCTCAACCTACAGCAGGACCTCATAACTGGTTTAGATGAAGGACCACCACACAGGTGTGAATGACCAGGTCCAAACTGTCTGTGTCTTCCTTCTTCAGGAGAAATGGCGCCCCACCTGGGCCGTCCTCTGGTCAGCGTCTTCCTGCAGGGAACCAAGGATCCGGATCAAAGTGTCCGAGCCAGCAGTCTGTCCAACCTGGGAGAACTCTGTCAGAGACTGGACTACTCTCTGGGACCGCTGGCTCAGGAGGTGAGGCGGAAACGTCTTGAAGCCCAAATGAAATGTCTGTAAGAAGCTGTTTTCACCAACAACACTGGACTTCATTCAGATCATAAAATTTCAAACGCAGAAACGTTTTCATCACAACCACTAAGAGTTGATTTGAGTTTTAGTTTCATCTTTCTGCAAAAGATTCTGCTCCGAGTGAAATCAAACTACCGTATTTTCCGGCTTATAAGTCGCAGTTTTTTAAACTAATTTTCATGTCCTGTGACTTATGCGGCGAAACGAAATATTTAGGGATTTTTTTCCCATATTTTTAGACAAATTTTTGGCTGAGATATGACCGTTTCCATTCATTCTGATGAAAAAAATAGAGCATTACCACTTTCGGCCGCTAGGGTCCACTGACCGTTCCCAGCTCATGTGTCCGACCGCAGCCTCCTCTGCTCGGACTCACTCTGTCGCAGCCCGGCCTCCTGGGGCCTCATGTACAAAGACTTGCGTGGATTTCTTACTGAAAAGTTGTGTACGGTCAAATCCAGAAAACTGTGTACGCACAAAAAAATCCAGATGTATCAAACTGTGCGTACACCGGAATCCACGCACATTCCTTTTGTACATCACAATTAACGTGGAACTGAGCGCACGTGAGACACCTCCCCTGACACGCCTTCATTTACATATGTTAAACAGATGCAAATTACTTCCTGCATGTGTGAAGGACATGTTTGTTTGATCCCTGCGCGATCAGAAATGATTTCTAGATTCAGGAAAATAATGAATTTAATATAATATGGGTGGGGAAAAAAATCCTAAGTAAGAATAGTAATAAAATGTGTTTATCACACAAAGAACGAGTGATTGTGTGTCGGTATTTGTGTGTGCGCGCACCCTGCTTTGGTGCGCAACCGGCTCATCCATCCATCCTGAGTGAAAATATTAACTTTGCGCACGAGTTTATTACCATAATTACTGTAAACACAGAGGAACTTAGATGTTTGGTAGAACATAGATCTTTGTTTATTTAATAGATGATATGAAGAAACGAGTCTCTGCGTCTCAGTGGAGAGTTTTCATGACATGACGTGATGTTGGAGTCTCCAAACGCTGCGCGCGCCGCAGCCTTGTGCGCAGTCTGTTTGTCTGTGAAGCTTTTACTCTCCTACAAGTTATATATGGTGTACTTTCACGTGTCATTTTGGAGAAATCTACAATAAACGCAGATTATGAAACACCTCCACTGCCGTGTAACACCGGCGAGGGTGCGCGCGCTCCAAACCGCGACCACTCAGCCTTTGGAATCATATGGATGAGACCATTCTATTGGACATGAATCGGCTTTGTGTGGACTGGACTGGCACAGTCCCGATCGACCTGCCAGCTCCCTCTGGAAAGCTCGGGAACAGTTTGATCGCTGCTTCTGCACGCGTTGTGCACGGTTCCTGCGTTGTGCTCCAGAGCGCAGCAGTGCCAAAATGAAAAAGGATTATTCCTGAAAACGGCTGATAAGCCATATCATAGATCAGAAAATTATATCTGTTTATAAATAAATGCTCTGCGTGTTACACTATTTATTATATCCTCCAGTAAGGCTGAATCTGTTCCTGTTAAATGTATTTTTTGCACAACTTTGCGCGTCCTTTATTTAACTGCGTCCATGTGGATGTAATAATTATTAATCATGTGTGTTTGGTGGGAATATTAATCATTTTCACATCATGAACAGTTAATAATAATAATAATAATAATAATAATGAATTCAATTTATAACGCACTTTTCATTAATGAAAATCTCAAAGTGCTACAAGGTGCAACAGAATTAAATGTCAATAAAACAAATAATAAAACAATTAAAATCAACAACAGTATCAGCTAAGATCAAAAGTAGAATCATGAGGAGGTAGAGTATGCTCGGTTGAAAAGAAAGGTCTTCAAGCTGCTCTTAAAGTCAACCACAGACTGTGGGGCTTCAGTTTCTCAGAATCACCTGTAAGTGTCGCCAAAGGAACAAAAACCACAGAAACGTGCGTACGCCAGCCATGGGGCTGGCGTGGGAATGCGCACATATCCACGTTCAGTTCAGTTTTGATACATACAGAGTTTTGCGTGGATAGTGACGTACGCACGGTTTTTGTGTGTACGCACCGTTGATACATGAGGCCCCAGCTCTCTGGAGCTCTGAACTACTGTTACCTCAGTATTTGTTAGCAAAATAGCTCATGAACTACAAGACAGATTTTGATGAAACTTACAGAAAGTAATCACTGGATGGACATTTAAAATGAATTAGCTTTAGGAGATGTTTGAGCTAAAATTTGATTTATTTACAATTTATTTCGTATTTATTTTACGTTTGGAAGAGCCGTCAAAGCGAAACTATTTAAATCCAGCTGATTTGACAATGACGTTCATTTATTAAGGTAAAGTTCAGCTCAGAAACACTTTTGCTATAATGTCAGCAAACAAATATATATGTTTTAGGTGTTTATTTTAAAGAAATTAAGTGTATCCGCTCGCTGCGCGTGCACGCTTTGCAGCACCGACGTAGCGAAACAATTTTTTTTTTTAATTTAGCTTATTTGACCATTACGTGCCTTTATTAAGGAAAAGTTCAGCTCAGACACATCTTTGCTATAATTTTCAGCAAACAAACAATTGTTTTTAAGTGTTAATCTTGTTTAAGTCCTACCGTGCACGCTCCTGCGGGTTGTCAACGGTGACGCATAATAGATGCGACGTATACGGAGGTGCGACACGTTTATGGATTTTTCCACTTTATTGGACATAATTGGACTAATGCGACTTATAGGGCGGAAAGTATGGTACACGGAAGCTAGATTAAACAAAAACAATCAAAACAACTGATGTTTCCACTTCCTGCTCCTGACCGATGTCCGAAACGGTTCAGGTTCTGAGAGTTTTACTGGTTTAAGGATGATGAACGTCACAGATGATCCAAAAAAGCTAAGTCTGGTCCTCTGGACATTCAAAAAACAAAACAAAGCAACAA
>JBBPBX010032221.1:0-34013 GCA_038048925.1 Garcialebias charrua | reverse complement strand
GGTCCGCTGTAAACGGATTAGCGCATTAGCGGTCCCTGGCGTTCATTGCCCACCTTTGATAAATAGATAAATGTACAGTAACCAAGCACTTAGCCTATCCTAACACAGTTTTTAAAGATGAAGGAGTGAGTTGAATTGTCTCCACAGCAGGCTCCATTCACATAAAGGGAGCTACTTTCACTTTCACTTTATGTGAAAGGGAGGCAATTCAACTCACTCCTTCATCTTTAAAAACTGTGTTAGGATAGGCTAAGTGCTTGGTGACTGTACAGTACTGTACATGTATTCATTTATTTAAAATATATATATATATATTTTTTACTATATGATTCGACTTACGTTTTTTTCGACATACGAACGGTCCTTAGGTCCAGAACTCGTTCGTAAGTCGAGGGTTCCCTATTTAGAGTTGGCTGCACTTTTGCGAGAGCTAAGTTAAACTGTAGTCGGCTACATACGTTTACTTTTTTAATAATCTGATTAATAACAAACAATTTATTGTGTTCTCATTCATACTGAAGAGGTCCTACATTTATAGGAAAAGACTAACAAAAGTCACTGCACGTATAGTTTCAAACAAAAAAGCAAAAAGGAATCAAGAGATTTTCAAGTCAGACAGCATTACTGTAAGTAAATTTCCAGTAAAAACACAGGGTTTGTTTAAAATTTACTAGACGAAAGCTGCATTAAACACAAATATCAATTATTTCAACAGCTAACGAGCCCAGCTGCGAAACGACCTCTAAGAAAACTTTAAATTTGAAGTAAGGTAAGATTTGAGACAATACACTGAAGGCTGGTTTGAACTTGGGCCTTCTGCATCAGAATGCATTCCTCTTCCTTGACGTTGCGCATGAGAGAACTGATTACTTCAATTTTATTTTATTTCATTACTTCACAAGTCAAATGGAATAAGCTCTTAGGTAAACAGCATGGTGTAGAAGTCACATTTAAACAGTATAAAATCAGCTCCTTGTTGCGTGATGCTGACAGTTACCTTCAGAGTGAACACCCTCAGACTGTAGTCATCCTCCTGGGTCACAGATACGACACTAATCTCTATTCCCTCATGGGCCACAGTGTCCTCGGGCCAGTACTCTGCACATTTCTACTCAGATGGACACATAAAAGATATTTTTACCCATTTGAATAAATCTACAGCACGTAATATGCAAAGGTGTGAATGTTGATTTAGCAATTACACTATTGTTTTCCCGTTTATAGTTTCTTCTGTACATTTAGGATATCTAAGAACGCTTTTTTAAACTTCAACATTTCAGGGAACAAATCAGCAGATTTGAGCAAAGTCCTTCAGCACTCAGCATTCACGCTGCATTTTATTTATTTATTTATTTATTTATTTAGCAGAAAAGGCACTTTCATCATCATAAGTCATGTTTTCGCAGTGACCTCATTCTTCTCCTCCAGGTTGGTGATCATCACTATGATTGGGCTTCTCTCCTGCCACACCATCCTCCAGAAGTCCCCCACTGTGTTCACAGTGGGGCCCTGTGTAGCGATGTATGCTTGCTCCTCATCCCCATAACCCTGCACACAAACAAAAATACGAATACAAGTGCCTGGGTTGGAGAAAAAAAAAAAGCTCAAAATCACATGAACTACTGAGTTTGTCCTTAAATAAAAGCGTTTTCACTTACTTTGAGATAATTAGCGTTGATGTAGGTAGAAAGAAAATCATCTTCATCCTGTGACTTCAAGATGACTCTGCTGTGTGTGTCTAGGTGGACACAAACATTGTAAAAAGAAAATTATGATTGGCAATACTGTATATCAAATTAAAGTGAACATTTACACACTGTAATAATCTGTCAGAGTCTCGTGTTGCAGCTGAACTTACTTGGTAAAATGGTTTTATAGCGGTTCTTTCTCACAAGGCCTGGATAAATGTACTCCTTTGGGTCCACAAAGTTCATGGGAGTTTCCTGACAATGGGGGAAAAAAAGCTATTGATGCTAAAATAAAAATCTGTCCGTCCATAAATACCAGGAAGGGCATCTGGCATAAAACCCTTGAACCAAAACAAACCATGTGAGTTTGTCTAAGCAACATCAAGACCCTGGTCAACCATGGACACCGCCTGTGCTGTTGACTAACAGGGTGTCGGTGGAAATTGTGCTACTATTACGAAGACCACATGGAGGGCAACGTGTCAGGAGATAGAAGGAGAAAAGTCAAGAGTGTAGGATTGAAGCAACTTTAATCATAGTATAATAATAAGCAACGGTAGAGAGCTGGGGCCTCATGTATCAACGGTGCGTACGCACAAAAACCTTGCGTACGCCATTTTCCACGCAAAACTCAGTATGTATCAAAACAGAACTGAACGTGGAAATGTGCGCAGCCCCACGTCAACTCCAGGGCTGGCGTACGCACGTTTCTGTGGTTTTGGTTCCATTGGCGACACTTAGAGGTGATTCTGAGAAACTGTTCATGATGTGAAAATCATTATTGTTCACACCAAACACACATGATTAACAATTATTACATCCACATGGANACGCCATTTTCCACGCAAAACTCCGTATGTATCAAAACAGAACTGAACGTGGAAATGTGCGCAGCCCCACGCCAACTCCAGGGCTGGCGTACGCACGTTTCTGTGGTTTTGGTTCCATTGGCGACACTTAGAGGTGATTCTGAGAAACTGTTCATGATGTGAAAATCATTATTGTTCACACCA
The DNA here is from genome assembly GCA_038048925.1 of Garcialebias charrua. NCBI lineage: Eukaryota > Metazoa > Chordata > Actinopteri > Cyprinodontiformes > Rivulidae > Garcialebias > Garcialebias charrua. The sequence goes on along the minus strand of JBBPBX010032221.1, from coordinate 31,312 downwards.
AACACACATGATTAACAATTATTACATCCACATGGACGCAATTAGAATATAACCTGCAAAAAATATAAAAAACAGAAAGACTGAATAGTTTTGCACAGCTTAAATTCTTGTTTTTTGTTTATTTTTAGCTGTTTTAGCAGTTGAAGAACGTGATGCATGATGGGACAAGACGACATTCCTCTGGTGCAGGGCATATTTAAATGAATACCTGTATATATAAATATAAAAAACATATAAATATATAAATAATAATCAGTTGGTCCAGGCGGTCATTGATGCCATTAATGCCGGAAACTATTTCCTGCTGTGTCTGCAGGACAGCTGTCGTCAGAACACGGCCAGTAGGACGGACATCAGCTGCTGGCAGGTGGGGTGTGCTGGATGTGCCCGTGGTGCCAGACGTTCCAGGGACACTGGAGGAGCATCCAAAGTCTGAGGCAGCAGACTGCGTGTCTTCTGTTTCATTCTCTGATGGCAAAATAAAATGTGTACATGTAAAAAAAATATATAAAAAAATCCCATGACTGAAGACTTTTTATTCTTATAGTCACCAGTATGAAAACAAGATATTTTATGGCATTTAGAATTAACACTGACTTATTTACTTACTTTGTGTACAATCCGAATCCCCCACATGCGGAGCCACTACACCTGTGAGGGCCGTGTCACCCACAATACTGGCAACCCTCTGGTCAAATGGAGTGATGTCGTCATCTCCTGTCCCCCCGCCTGTTTTCGTCACACTCTGGCGATGGGCAGCTGTCCTCCGTTTCACATCCACCTTAATATCTGACCACTTTTTTTTTAGTTCTGCCGGTGTTCGCTGCTCTGACCCCACAGCATTTACAGCTTCACACAGGCTGTCCCACTCACGCCTTTTGCGCTTAGCTGTAACGCCAGAGGACAGCGTGCCAAACAAAACTTTTTTCCGTGCCTCTACCTCACTCAGAAGTGTCTCCAGTTCACAGTCCGTGAAGTTCCTCTTTTTTCCACGTTTCGACATGATTTGCAATAGAGCAAAGACGACATTCCTCTGGTGCAGGGCATATTTAAATGAATTTGCATATTTATATGGAGGCGTGTCAAAGGCGGAGTCGGCCACTCTCTCATGTGCGCTCAATTCCACGTTGATTGTGATGTACAAAAGCAATGTGCGTGGATTCCGGCGTACGCACAGTTTGATACATCTGGATTTTTTTTGTGCGTACGCCGTTTTCTGGATTTGACCGTACGTCACGTTTCAGTAAGAAGTCCACGCAAGTCTTTGTACATGAGGCCCCTGGCCATCATGATGCAGAGAAGGAAGGTAGACCTTTTATGTACAGGTAGTCCTCGACTTACGACGGCCTCGACTTACGACGTTTCGGGGGTTACGTCACGCATCTCATTAAAAAAAATTTAAATTGAAAAATCTTATTTTATGTGTTTAAATTGTTCTTGATTATATGTGTACAGCACTTTGTTGCAGCTGTGGTTGTTTTAAATGGCTTAATAAATAAAGTATAATAATAATAATAATAATTATTATTTTTAAGCCGATTTACGCAGTTTCCGGCAGTTTTCGGTTAGCTTCAGTTAGCTCCGGCTTCGACAGCCGGCTTTGGACGGACCGTGTGTCCGATCAGAGGTTGTTGCGCTTGGATACATGAGCTGGAAATGCTAGGTGAACTCTGTGGACGTCTCAGGCGGAAAAACGGCTTCGCGGCCTCGGATGTTGCTGGGACACCGAGCTAACATGCTAACACGCAGAGAAATGGCTTCACCAGCTCCCAGTAAATTAACTTTTTTTCCCCTTCATTATGGCTCCAAGTGTATGGAGCTAACATGCTAACAGGCCTTACTGTAAACAGTTTGGATCGCGCGAACTACAGGCAGCCTCAAATGTTGGAGGGACACCGAGCTAACATGCTGTTACATCCCCATGGGTATGTCAGAGGGATGAGGTGTCTAAAGTGTGTTGGGAGGCTGATTGGCTGCAGCTGTTGATAATTGAAGCGCTGCAGGTGGGGTGGTGGCTTCCTTCCTCTATTTAGATCCAATCAGCTGCAGCAGCCATGATGAAGGAGCAGCAGACCCAAGAAGATCCCGCAGCAGATGAGAGTGTGGAGAAAGAGGTCTGCAGCAGGAAAGCTGAGCAGAGGTCCATGCGGCAGGAGAAGATGGGGTCCATGATGAGGAGCTGCAGCAGGAGAGGAGCTGAAGAGCTGCAGCAGGAGGAGTCATGGTCGAATGAAGAAATCGTTTGAAGTCATTTGAAGAAGCCATTTGATGAAGTCGTGAGTGAAGAAAACCTGATGTCGTCGTTGTGAGAGAGAAGACCTACTGTCGTTGTTGGCTGACCTGCTGTCGTGATTGCTGAAGAAGGAGACCTACCGAAGACCTGTTGCCTTTGTTGGGAGAAGCTGGAGCTGATTTTCTTTTTCTTTTTGAGGGCACGAAGACGCTGAGGGGCTTGGGCTCTTTTTTTTCCCCATCCACAGAACTGCTGCGGGGCACCCTGAAGAGGTGCCACTGGAGAGCCTAAAAATAAAAACTTTTATCTTAAACCCTCATTTCTGGTCTCGTGTCCCTTCATGTTACTTGACCCCTAGGGTCGTAACACATGCTAACAGGCGGAGGAAGGCTTCACCAGCTACCAGTAAGAATTTAACTCTTTTTTTCCCTTCATTATGGCTCCAAATGTACTGTATGTGTTTTTTGATAATTATGTAGGGTACTGTGTTAGGATAGGCGAAGTCCTTGGTAACTGTACATTACTGTACATGTACGTGTATAGGTGGCAGCCAGTGTGTATGTGTTTTCCGACATACAACGATTTTCGGCTTACGACGCGCCGTAGGAACGGAACTCCGTCGTACGTCGAGGACTGCCTGTATAAGAGACCAAGTGGAAAGGCAGCAAGGCTCATAGCACTGGAGCAGGGTTTAAACTGTTTTAACATGGCATGGAAAGGAAGAGATAAGGTGTAGGACAGGTGTGTGTCCTGAGGGAGGAGTTTACAGGGAATAGAGGTGAAAACAGTTTCAGATAGGGTGATGTGCCTGATGGTAGAAGTAGAATGTTGTCGGTGGTTAATGCTCCACAGGTTGGATGTAAGGTAGAGGAGAAAGAGAAATTCCGGATGGATCTAGATGAAGTGGTAGAGAGGATTCCCAAGGACCTGAACGGACATGTTGGTGAAGGAAACAGAGGGGATGATGAAGTTATGGGTAGGTTTGGTGTGAAGGAATGAAACCGGAAGTCCTGATGGTGGTGGTTCATGAGGTAACAGAAACACACACGCACACACACACATGCATGCATGACACAGATGGACAAAAACAATCAAACGCCTTTGCCTTTTTAACAGCAGATGATATTGTCTAAACACATAAAATTACCCAGCTTCCCTCTTGCCAAACTGTTTCTTTCTAATTGTTCCCGACCTAAAGGCTGCTGATCGTGTTTGTCTGATCTTCCACGCACATCTCTCTGCCTGGCAGACACTGCAATTCTCTGAAGGTTTAATACGCAAAAATACTTGTAGCCCTTCGTCCTTCGCCCACTGACAGGCAGCGGAAAAGCTTACGGGTGTGTTCTGCTGGGTGTTTGTGTGTCTGTGTGTGTATATTAGTGCCTGCGTCTGCGTGTCAGTGTATGTCTCTTCCGGTGAGTCTGAGTTAATCTACAGTGTAGGCGGCTGAGCTGCTGCTGTACTCACATAAAACTCCGCCTGGAGGCTCTGGTCATCCATGGCCCTCGTGTGCAGCATTGCAGGGGTCAAGGTGTGTGTTCCCTGCCGGAGGTACTCCTGGGCCGACTGGTCTCTGGGAGAGAGCTGGGCTCCGTAGCCGTAGGGCTCCGTGCATCCTGGCGTGCACATGTCCAGCGTCAGAGAAACATTGGAGCCTCTCCTGTGGGATGACAAGGTCAAGGTTAGTTTGAACATACCAGAGGTCTGTTGGCACATTTGTTACACAAATTTTGGATTAAATACACTTTGATAAGATGTGTACAATTTAGCATTAAAAATGGCCACAAAATATCTTTTGCACAACATAAACTTGCTCTAACCTCTCCTGAAGCCCCACTGACGTGACAGTGAGAGTGGAGGCGTCTCCTTCCGTTTTGGTGTCCGTGCCCATGTCAAAGACAGGAGTCTGAGGCTCGGGGTCGAGGTCCAGCAGATCTTCTTGGGCGTCCGTCCATTCAGACAGGGTGAAGGAGGGCTGACGGCTCACGGACTGACGCCGGTCACCAACGTTCCTGGACGCTGGTTCTGATGACCACAAGCCAGTGCCATAACGCCACTTACACAGCATGTGGAGGATCTGAGGAGACGCCAACAAAACAAATGAATTCTGTAATCTGGATTACTTTTCTCCGTCAAGGCTCATTCAGGTCAATAAACTGATAAAAAGATTGTTTCTCCGTGCAAACAAAAGTTTTATAAAACTATCACCGTCTCTGTTAACTGTCTGAATGCTGATCCAGCGTTCAAACTACAATTTTCCTTGCTTTGTTTTGTCTTCCTATTCCACTTTAGTTTTTAGCAAGCCTTTTGCCATGTTCAGCTATTAGCCACTGTTTTTCTAGTTTAAGCTTTAAGCTGCACTTATACTTTTAGCTTGTCTTTTGCTACTTTGAGCAAACATTTTGCTACTTCTAGCATCTAGATATCTTTGAACACTTTTTGGCTAAACAGTGGATATTTAAGCAAAGTTTTGCAAATTTTAGCTGCAATCTAGAGTTTTAAAATTTTAGCTTTGAGCTGGCCTTTTGCAAATTCAAACTAGCATTTTAGTTTTGCTACATTTTGATTTTATCTAACCTTTTGCTGCTTTTAACTATGATTTATCTGCTATTTCCTTTTTAAGTCGTTTAATATAAATAAGTAAGTAAGTAAGTAAGTAAGTTTTATTTATATAGCACATTTCACAGACATGAGAGTCACAAAGTGCTTCACAAAAGGAAAATAAAATCATAAAATCACAGAAAAATAAAATCGTAAAATCACAGAGATACTATACAAAAGGTAAAACATAACAAGCTCTAAAAACAAAGTACAAAGTTAATCAAATGCCTGTCTGAAGAGATGAGTCTTAAGACTGTTTTTAAATGCAGCTGTTGACTCGGAGCAGCGTATTGTTATAGGGAGAGCGTTCCAGAGCCTCGGAGCCACCACTTGAAATGCTCTATCGCCACGAGTTCTAAAATGAGTTCTCGGAACTGTCAGCAGTAGCTTATTGGAAGACCTCAGAGTTCTAGATGGACAAAGAGGCTTCAAAAGGTCCAATAAATATTTAGGAGCCTCACCATGTAGTGCTTTAAAAGTTAATAATAAAATTTTAAAATGTGCCCTAAAATAAATTGGGAGCCAGTGTAGTGAGACCAGAACCGGAGTGATATGAGCTGTTCTGGGGGTTCTAGTCAAAAGCCTTTGCACAGATTGAAGGGAAGCTATGGAGGATTTACTAATCCCCACTAAAAGGCTGTTACAATAGTCTAGGCGAGAAGAAATAAATGCATGGACAATAATTTCTAATTCCTTTTGTGATACAATAGCTCGTAGCTTAGAAATATTCCGTAAATGATAAAAACAGTTTCGAACTAACAATTTGCAATGACTGTCCATTGACAGAGAGCTGTCAAAGAGAACACCCAGATATCTGAGGCTGTTTTTGTTTGCAAGGTTTAGGAACCCAAGATGCTTCTTAATTTCCATGATTTTATCATCCGGAGCAACGATAAGCGTTTCAGTCTTGTTAGCATTTAGCTGCAGGTGGTTATCATTAAGCCATATCTTAATGGCTGATAGGCAGTTACTGAGTTCAGTCAATTTATAGAATTCAGACAGTCGAAATGAACAATATAATTGAATGTCATCAGCGTACACATGGTATGAGACGTTACTAAAACTATTTAAGATAAAGCCTAATGGGCGTAAGTACAATAAAAAGAGGATCGGGCCCAAAACTGAACCCTGGGGCACCCCATAGGGCAGATCAGAAACGTCAGAATGAACATTGTTCATGAAAACAGTAAAAGACCTATTAGATAAATAAGAATTGAACCAATTTAAAACCGTGCCAGAAATACTAAACAGATCACATAATCTGTTAATGAGAACAATGTGATCCAATGTATCAAATGCTGAAGTCAAGTCCAAAGCAACAAACACAGTGTAATGTCCAGTATCAGCTGCCATCAACACATCACTAGAAACTTTTAGTAATGCAGATTCAGTGGAACTGTCATTAACTGTCAGCTAAGCTTTTGCTACTTTTAGCTTTTTAGCTACTTTTAGCTTTTCTTTTGCTACTTTAAACAAACATTTTGCTACTTCTAGCATCTAGATATCTTTGAACACTTTTTGGCTAAACATTGGATATTTAAGCAAAGTTTTGCAAATTTTAGCTACAATCTAGAGTTTTAAAATTTTAACTTTGAGCTAGCCTTTTGCAAATTAATTCCAACTAGCATTTTAGTTAGCCTTTTGCTACATTTTCATTTTATCTAAACTTTTGCTGCTTTTAACTATGATTTATCTGCTATTTCCTTTTAAGACGTTTAATATCTTTAACTGTCAGCTAAGCTTTTGCTACTTTTAGCTTTTGTTTAGCTACTTTTAGCTTTTGCTTAGCTACTTTTAGCTTTTCTTTTGCTACTTTAAGCAAACATTTTGCTACTTTTAGCATCTAGATATCTTTAAACACTATTTGGCTAAACAATGGATATTTAAGCAAAATTTTGCAAATTTTAGTTACAATCTGGCGTTTTAAAATTTTAACTTTGAGCTAGCCTTTTGCAAATTCCAACTAGCATTTTAGTTAGCCTTTTGCTACATTTTCCTTTTATCTAACCTTTTGCTGCTTTTAACTATGATTTATCTGCTATTTCCTTTTAAGACGTTTAATATCTTTAACTGTCTGCTAAGCTTTTGCTACTTTTAGCTTTTGTTTAGCTACTTTTAGCTTTTCTTTTGCTACTTTTAGCTTTTCTTTAGCTACTTCTAGCATCTAGATATCTTTGAACACTTTTTGGTTAAACATTGGATATTTAAGCAAAGTTTTGCAAATTTTAGCTAATTTCTATAGTTTTATACTTTTAGCATGAGCTAGCCTTTTGCAAATTCCAACTAGCATTTTAGTTAGCCTTTTGCTACATTTTCATTTGATCTAACCTTTTGCTGCTTTTAAATATGATTTATCTGCCATTTCCTTTTAAGATGTTTAATATCTTTAACTGTCAGCTAAGCTTTTGCTACTTTTAGCTTTGCTTTAGCTAATTTCAGCATTTAGCTTGTATTTTGCTTTAATAACAAAAACATTTTGCCAGTATTGTGTTTCACCTTTTTCAGGTAATATCATTCAGTCCCCAGCATTCACAAGGCTGTTTAGCAGAAATCACAATTTGTTGACTACAGTATTTAGTGTGTTCCTTGAAGCTGTGTTTAATATTTAAACATTCACAATAAGTAAAATAGACCAGAAGTTTTAAATACTGATAAATCAGTTTTGACTGTAAGATTAAAAATTTATTCATTTTACCATGATAATGCCGATGACCACACCAACGCCCGACGTGCCTTGGACAACCCAGTTGTGATGTTGGGTGTTCTCCATCTCTTTTAACATCATTGTCTAACCAATGCAGAGAAACCCAAACTTATTGACAATAACGATTCACAGACAAAATAATCAATTGCACCAAAGGTCACATCCAGAAATGACACTTACATCCGCTCCAAAAATTGGTGGGTACGGTAAAATGAAACTAAAATAGGATTCGATGACCTGCAGGGCTTTATAGATGGACGAGAATGGTCCATTTCCTTCCAGCAAAAAAAACACCCAGTATCCCTGAGAAGAAGAGAGGAGGAAAGGTAGTCACAACTTTGCAGATTATAAAATTAAATGTTTGTAATTGCAGAAATAAACCAAAAGAAGTGAGTAATCTGCTTTGCAAAAGCTTCATTTATGCTAATGTTGAATTAGAATTCTGTTATCTAACATAACCATATCTATAATTATATGAAAACAGGGTTTTTCCATGACTGATTTACATACCATGACTTGGGAGATGATAAACAGAGCAACCCAGCAGTGAATCTCGATCACCACATTGTACACACTGACCACAAACATCTCCTCTCCACGTGAGCGTTGACATCCTGTCGGTCTATCTTTACAGTCGAGGAGCTCATCCTTTTTAGGAGCTCTGTCACCTAATTTCTCTGTTTTTGTAGGTTCATCCAGCCAGACGGGGTCCTCCTCAGGTTTCAGGAAGATGGAGTCCTCAGTGTGCGAACGACTGGAGCTGCTCAGCCGACGGGTCATGATCCCCCTGAAATGAGGTTCCTTTCTGTTAAATGTATCCGTTGGCTCTTCGTCAGCAGGATTCTGCTTTGTCATTCATAAGCAACACTGAAAACATTTGCTTTAACTTCTTTATAAATCACCCAAAAGTCAGATTTAATAAGAAAGAACGGACATAAAATAAATAAATGTGTCCGAAATGATACCAAAACTAATGTCTGCTTTGGCTAAAGGGATAGTGGGTAAGTGGGGCTCTGTGGAGAATTAATAGACAATTACTGTCTGAACAGCCTTGTTTTAGAGAAGCAGAGTTTAATTCTGATTGGACTAATAGAGTGGGGTCAAGACAAAAGTCAGCGGTCATTTTAAAACATCAGTCTCAAATGTTTCATAGCAATTCATGCGAGTACTATTTTATAAACCTTTACATTTTCCCCTCTGATGACAAAAATCATGATTTTCACCCAAGAGCTACCCCAGGCCACACCAGTAGTGCTAACGTTGATTTATGCTGCTGCTATTTGCCCTGGCGGGTAATTATAGAATTCAAAGTAAACTGTGTAATGTAAAATTCACAGCAATTTTAAAATGTATTAAAATTCAATAAACCCCAATTATTTAGAGTTTTGAGTTGTTTTAGGTTGGCAGATAACTACTTTGTTCTCGTCTCATCCAGTCTAGTTGTTAGCATGTTGATCCAGTCAAGATTGAACTCTAATTTATCAAACTCAGCTTGTTCAAAGAGTTATCTACAACATGTAAGATATTGCTTGTTCGCAACATTTCCACATTACCACAACGATCGTAACTACCACTTTTACATGTTGTGAGAAAAAAAATCAGTAGTGGCTGGTGTTTGTTTAGCTGTAGGGTTTCATCATTGAGTGAATGCTTATTAAGCATTCACACTATTGTGATCCTGTTTATATTTATTATTATTATTTGCAGCTACTATTACTATTACTGTTCTGTACATTGTTCAGAATCACTCTTTCCCAAATTTTCCCAGTTTCCCCTCTTTCCACAATTTTTGTAATATTTCAACAAATCATATGACAAAACATTCAGCTCTTTCAGTACAGTCCTGCTATGACTTGTTGTATTGGTGCAACTTTAGCTTTTTCAAATATTTAGCATTTTCTGCCACTTTTCTTCTCATGGAAAATGAACTGAGCTCATTTAACATACTTCAAATCTTTATAGCTGTTTATAACCTTTTACTGCTCCTTTCACATTTGGTTCTGGTTCAGCTTCTTTCAGCTGTCTTGTACAAAATAATATTTTCCAGCTACTTTCAGCTAATTTTAGTTGTTCTTTTAGCTGTTTTGTGCTCCTCTCAAGTTCTTTCTGATAACTACAACATTTTTGTGCTTCATCTAACTTCTGCTTGTTATGCTCCTTTCATCTTATTTCTGCTAATTTCAGCTACTATTTAGCTGTTTTTATTCTAATTTAATCTTTTTCAGATAATTCCACAGTTTTTTTTTCACACATTTAAACCTTTTCAGCCTAATTCAGCAAGTCTCAAATTCATTCTGGTAATTTCAGCTTCTATCTACTTTTTTAGCTGTGTTTTAGCTTTTTTCCCCCTCATTTCAGCTTTTTTAGTTGATTTCTTAATTTCTGTGTGAATTTCTCCTTATTTAAACCTAATCCAGCAACAACAACAAAAAAACTACTTTCTTCTGCTAATTTAGGATTATTCTTCCATTTCAGCTAAATTTCAGCAAGTTTTTTTTAAGCTAATTTCAGCTGTTTTTCAGAAAATTCTTCTGCAATAAGCAGTCACACAGCATTTTTGCAGGAAATACAATTTCTCTATGAGCCACTGCTGAAATGAGAAGGCAGACACTGGTTTTGCTTGTGTTTGTGTGTGTTTGCCTGTGTTTATGTGTCTTATCACCAAATATCCCATGAACCACTGGATACATTTTAACATAACTTGCAAAAATCATTCAGTGAACATCTACAACTGATTAACTTTTCAAGTCGACCCAAGTCAAGATGGTCGCCACAGCAACTCACTTTAGAAAAAACAAACAGCAACAATATGATGTGATTTTTTTCCCCACAGTGCTTATCCTGGTTAGATATTCATGAGTCTTAACAGTGTCAGGGTAGAAGCTAGGGGTGGGCGGATCGATCCAGATATCGATAATATCGATATCACCATGATATTGACCAATACTAGTGTAATGAGATCGATACTTTAGCTTCAGTTTCTCTCCTGTATTCACTGCTGCAGTTTCATCAAAGATGCGAGCCGACAGTCTGTGAGTGCCTCTCCTGTCACGGCACAGAGCAACTTTGCAAAGGCAGGCAGCGCCCACAGAGAGGCTTCTGGGAATATTTATTTGAGCTCAAGGCTTTGGACGTTGTTTTGTTATTTATACTTTATTTATTGTATTTTCACTAATTGTTTTTGATTTGTAATTATTTTTTTAAACCCAGAAGAGAAATTTAGTTTTATTCCTTTACATCCTAAATATATTTTACTGTTTTATAACATTTGCTGCGGTGGGATATGCACAATTTGTTTAAGAACAAAATCCAGAAAAGGAGTACAATGAAGGGATCATTTTTATTTAATTTTCATAGTTTCTGAACCCAATTATCTTGAGTGATAATTTTGTGCACTTTGTTTATGAAAAAAAATCCAGCCATTAAAAGGTATGGGAAAAATTGTTTTGTTACTGTTCTATTTTTTTCAGAAAAAAAACTTTTATTATAATAAAGTACTTTTTATTTACTTATAAACTTTGTCTAATTCTATACTGGGTTTTTTAACTAAAAAATTATAAAAATAAAATAAAATGCTTAAACATCATCAAAATTCACCATAATTATAAAAATGTATTGTATCGGTATCAGTATCTGCGATATTGGACCTGTATTTGTATCAATAAATACCTAATTTTGCAGTATCGCACACCACCAGTAGAAGCTGTTCCTCAGTCTATTGGTTCTACACTTAATCCTTAACCTCCTTCCTGAGGGGAGTGGGGTAAAAAGTGTGTGTGCTGGGTGAGTGGGGTCCTTCATGATGCAGGTGGCTCTCTAGAGGGGTAGATGCCTATGATGGTGGGGAGACTGACTCCAGCAGACTTCTGTGCAGCCTCCATGCCACACGTTGACGACCAATCAATAAATCAGTGACATAAAAGGTGGCGGGCGATGTGCAATCTTTCAAAGAATTCTGGGCCTTTAGTTAATATTAATAAATGTCACCTTCATTATAGAGACATTCTTACTGTGGCATCAGCTTAAGAGGTTCAGGTTCTCTGTTAACAGGACAGACAGGTGTGTGCATGTTCAACTTTAAAAAAATCCTATTGTTATTTTTAATTCAGCTTCCTGTCAGTTGTGTTTGTTTGGCTGTGTGAGTGTGTCAGACTGTGCGTTTCTAAATGAGCGTGTACATGACAGAAAGGGTTGCATCTAATCCACCGGCCTATTCACACGGACAGCTAAGCAGTTTGGAGTGGCTCTCATCTCTGGATCCTCTTGTCTCCTTTAGATTGGACTCTATTGTGTGAGCGCATACGTGTGTGTGTGTGTGTGTGTGAACCTGTGTGTGTGTGATAGAGTGAGAGAGCGAGAGATGCTCTATTGTAGAGAGATGAGTCAGGGGGTAGCATGTTTACAGCCCTGTCCATCACCTTGGCAACAGAGTGGCTCTCATCCGTCCGGAGCATTATCATCTACTGACAACACACACACACACATACACACACACACCTTTGCGTCAGTCAGCAGTGTATTCAGAGCCCCTTTTTCTGCCCTCCACTTTTGTCCTTCAGTCATTAATAAAGGTGTTTTTGTACATTTGGCTGATTCCCGCCACATGATTTGTGTGGATGTGTGAAAGCGGGGGCTTTTGAGAGAATGCTATGATATATTTTCCATTTTTTCCATTTTCTTATATATTTGTTTATTGTATCTAATTGTGTTGCTAATGGCTACGTTTGTTAACTTTCATCAATGACTTTGGAACAACTCGTTGACAAAGTCACGTGACTTACCTACAAGAGACGGCAGGGAACTGGTGAGGGAGTCAGATCACATGATCACGTTGAATCCTGTATCGTGTGGCAACCGGTTGTTGTCAGCCATCGTGAGGCAGTCAGTTCTGAAGGATACAAGACGCGAGCCAAACCCCATTCAACTTCATAATAAACAAAGAGTTCAATGGTAATAACCACGATCGTTTCAATACGAGAGCAGTCTTGCTCCAAAAGCACGCTGTCAAAAGTTCAAGACGGTTAACAATCCAGTTTACTTCAGACGTGGGTCAAAGGAGCAACCTTGTCATCTCCCAGCGGTGATTTCATGAGTAGAGGGCGATGATGTGAGGTGACACAGAAAACCGTCAATATTTCTTCCCCTCTCCTCATTCTTTCCTTCCCTTGGAGGCAGCGATGATTCAGGCCAGACTACGCCAACACACTCAGGAACACGTTCAGATCCAGTCACATAAATATGCATGAAGTCAGGCCTTCTCTGCTCCACTCTCCTTCCTACCATCTACCCTCCTCTACTTCTGGGCCATTGGACCCTGTAGAACAAACAAGGAGAGCTCAGCGGAATATGAGACCACGCCAGTGGCCGAAGATCTGTGTGTGTGTGTGTGTGTGGGAGAGTGTGTGTATGCAGGTATTGAACAGAGCCGAGCTGTTTTGAGTCCTTCCTCTCTTTGCTCACTCCGAAGGTGGTTTTCAAGTGATGACGCCAGTCCGCACGGCTCGTAGCCATGGCAATGTGCATACATGCAATGTACTGTATATAACACACTACACACACACAGCCATGGATTGTGGTGGTTATAGGCAAAAGTCCAGCGTGCTTTCATCATTAAACTATAGGTGAACAGGTATGGATGGAAGGACAGAAGGGAAGGACATGAAGACTTTTTTGTGTGAAGGTTGTCTGGAGCGGTGACGCAGTGAGGTTGGCGTTTTGGTAACTGTGGCAACGAATATTCTGTGTTGCACACACTTTGGCGGGCATACTGCACGGAAAATGAAAAACACAAACATCTGCACTGGGGGGAGCAGTGACAATATCCATGTTGATATAAAATATTATCTCTGCTTCTCTTTGCTTTAAGTCTTGGAGGAGAAGTCAGTCTGTTTTTGGCAGACTGCTGTTGGTACTTTGAACCTAAGCTGTATTTTTGGTAATATTTAGATTTTTTAAAATCCACAAATATGTCCAAAACCCTTTAAAAATGATGATACCCGTTCACCCTCCCATATTATTTTCTGCTATGTCCTGTCAAAACAGTAATTTTGAAATAAAAAATAATAAAACACCACGTATGCTAGTAAATTAAGTCTAGGACTAAGAATAGGATATGTAAATGCAGCAGCATAATTTCAATTGTGAGAGTGACACACAATTTTAATTATAATTTCAAAGTATTTTGGGGCTTATTTTCATTTTACTTCCCATTTCTGTACCTGCACAGCACAAAGCATGGTCAAACAGAACAAAAACATATAAAATAAAAAATACAGCGCAAAAGAAGAAGGAAAAGGAGTTTGTGTTTAGTTGCTACCCCCAAAACATATAAAACAAATGAACTACATGCATATGCATTAGCAAATAATGTATAACAATAAAACCGCCATAAATTACATACAAACAAGACCCATAAAAACAAGTGCACTAAAAACAACTGTGAAACTTTGAATAAAATCTCTTTCAAGCATTTTTTTTTCTTCCTCTCACAAACCTAAGTACTGTATGAAAATTGGCCCCTCCAAGTGAACATCTTTGGTGGATGAAGACTGGAGGGTTGAAGAGAACGCACATTAAAACTTACAATAAACTAATCCTTGGAATGCTCAGAAACATTTCTATCATTTGAACAAATCTAAAACTAAACCTATTTTTATTTGACAGAAAAGAGCTGGATTATCACTAGAAAGCATTATTACCATCCATCAAATGTTTTGTTTTGGAAATTGAAACTACTGAAATTCTATGATTTGGTTGACTATAATATTATTTTATTATTGTACAAAGCTCAAAACTTCAAATTGCCCTCAAATATTCAAACGTTTTTTGTAAAAAGGAAAAGTACTTATAACTTTAAGTATACATATATTTTTGTTATGCCACAGCGTAGAACTAGTTTAAGGAGTAGGTCTACTTTAATTTATGGAATAAGTCTGTGGAATGGTTTAGAAAATGATATTAAAGCTGCAAAATCAATGACTTTGTTTAAGAAAATGATTAAAATTAGGTTTCTGGACAACTATACTGTACATAAATTGGTTGGTATGAAAATTTTATGTATGGTAAAGTATGATGAGTTATTTATTGTGTAGTGTTTTTTGTGGATTACTGTGTTTGAATTAATTGTTTGAATTAATTTTGTTAAAGAAGGGGCAGATATAATAAGATTTTTTCTTCTGCTTCCTTTCATTTCATGTGTTCGTTTTTTTTATTATGTGGTGTTGTAAATAGTATTTTTTTTTGTGTGTTCTTTTAACTTTGAAATTAATACATTTACAAAATAAAATAAAACAAATCTAAAGCTAAATAACTCTTGGGGCTTATGAGTGTTAATAAAACTACATCTTTCAGCTTTAATGGGATGCCATTATTTGAGGATGTTCTGAACGCTTATGAAGTTAACAGCAATGTAATGAAATTAGACAACGTATAGAAATCAAACAGACTGAATAGTAATGTCTTTGGGGTAATCAAGTCAAAGCTGGCAGCTGGTTCAGCCTTATCGTCTCTTAAAGTCTTCAGTGCTTTAGTGCTTACACATATAGTGTGGGCAAAGTGTTTCCATTGATCCGCATCCATTCATGAACCTGCTGTCCAGCTGCATCTAAATGGAGGTATAGCATGAGTCTGTGGCTTCTACCCAGGAGGACCGCAGGACGAGGACTGACCGAGCGCTGCCCATTGTGATAAGCTCTTAAGGGAACAGGAGGAATTAATGTGGGGACAGCTGGCTTCTGCTTTAATGGATATTTCAGATTTTCTGGAATTATGTGTGGAAAACAATTCATGCAAATACATTGTTTCTCCTGTGCTTTTTTAAAAACAAGACAACTTGATTTACTATGTGCTCCCAGCTTTTTAAATGAAATCTCTGATAAATGGATGGCAATATTTACTGAGTGTTTTGTTGCAGTGATCATGTAGCAGTATACGCGCTAAAAGGAAGCTCTTACTGAAAGTGATGATGGGATGGAAATGTGAGACCTGCCTCATCATCCAAATACACACAAACACTCTGATAAAACCTTGATGATGGGGGAAACACGCACACAAAAGTTCAGAATGACCTTAAAACGAAATCCTGCAGCTTCCTCAACAATTTGTCCTGTAGCTAGTATCAGGCAGCAGCTGCAAATCTTAATAAACACATGAACTTGCAAATCATCATGAGTAAAATGTGCAGCAAGGCGAATTGTTTTGCAGGAGATGAAATCGGTAGTCCCTTTGACAGAAGGGATTGTGTTACATGACTGCGCTGCATCAAAGCTCCAGTGCAGGAATGGCATTCTTTGACAGTCATTCATACTGGGACAAAACACCATTTATGTCACGTACATGGTTACGGTGAGCTGGAGCCACCACACAGCGCAGAGCTGGATGGATTAGAAATGAATCACCCGGGTAGGTGGACTGTTGCATGTCTCTCTCTGCTAACTCCCACACTGTCACATAGGGTAGAACAGAGGACATAATAAACCAAGCGTCTGGGAGGTAAAATATTTAGATAATGGCAGCACTGAAGGGCCAACATTTTTGGCAAATTATTCATCCGAGGATGAGCACATACATGCAGAAGCTCCATCACATGCATGTTCCTATGAAGCCAGGAGAGTAGAACGATGCTGGCTTCGGTGAGGAATTGGTATTCAACTCATGTCGCACAGCCACAAAGGGGGGTGTGGGGCGATAGGAGGAGGAGATGGAGAGCTGGAGCAGCATAGACTGAAAGGGGTCTGGTTAGGAAAAGTCCTCTTACCTGACTGAGCCCGTCTTCACATCGCTGTCTGCTCCTCTGCTCCTCTCTGAGGCAAACACCAAATCCACGCCAGTCCCTTTACAGCTCCTCTTGTCTGGGAGAAGAGGGAGTGTGTTTGCATGTGTGAAGGAGACAGACCGACAGCAAGAGGCTGAGGATGTGTGTATGTGCGTGTGTGAGAGAGAGAGCAAGAGAGAGGTTTGGAAGGGCGCAAACTACAAAGATAGGGTTTGTGATTCCGTGTGTGTAGGTGAGACAGATGCAGAAGTCTGATGTTTTTTTTTTGTTTGTATCCTGGAGGAGAGCGAGATCCACAGGCGGCAGCTTCGTCTAGGTAGATGCAGCAAGAGGCTGTGCGGTAACCTTGGCAACAGAGCCAGGGAGAGCCAGCGAGGAGCTGGAGAGGGAGGAAGACTGTGGATCTGTGTGTGTTTATTAAGAAATTTGCTGGGACTTAAATCTGCTTTGATGCTCACATACCGTATATGTAAACCAGTAGGTCTGGAAAATAATGCTATTCAAATCATCATCAAAAATATGTCATTAAATAAACAAAAATATTGACAAAAAGTCCTAACAGACTTTGGACCATATTGTGTCCAATCTTGTCACAGGATGAACCACAGTCCTGCACGGAATGATCGTGAACAAGATCACTTTAATTATCGGCCATCTTGGAGGCACAAACACTCAGTGCCGCACCAAAAGTGTATCAGTTCCTACAAAATACACACACACACGGTATTAAACCATTTAATCATCACCCACCCTCGAAAGGTGGGCAATAACGTGAGCAGTTTTAAGGTCACTGTGTCATGTTTACCCACATTTCTTATAACCAACGGAACAAATGTTGAAACTTGCAGAAAGTTATAAGTGGATGTGTAGCCACAGCTGATTACTGTATTTTTCGGACTATAAGGCGCACTTCAAATCCTTTAATTTCTTCAAAAATTGACAGTGAGCCTTATTATCTGGTGCACATTATGCATTAATTCTGGTTGCGCTTACTGATCTAGAACCGATTTTATGTGGTTATTGTGAATTAGTTGAATAAAGTTTGACTGACATGACTGTTTTGTTTCCCGTAATGCACCTTATAATTCAGTGGGCCTTATAGTCTGAAAACTATGGTACCTTTTTTGAGTCAACCCAATTCAAGATGGCCGCCACAGCCAAGTGGACTCAAAAACACAAACATAGCTAAATTTTCTTGAGTTTTACTGATATCCTTAAATTTTGGTCGAGTGGTAGCTGAAACTGAAAGTTATGCACCATAACTCATGTTCCCTGAAGGAAGGGAACGAGGTGCAACATAAATGCTATGGGAAATTGCGCTCCGCGCGATTACCTGAAAGAATACAATCACGCCTTTACGGCAGGGGCGTCAGCGTCACGCCAGAGTCCCCTCCCTCTGGGTATTTAAGATGCGGACACCCATCCTACTTTCTCTACAATGCACTTCACCGAGCTTTCAGCATTGAAAGGGCCAGGTATGTTGCACCTCATTCCCTTCCTTCAGGGAACATGAGTTATGGTGCATAACTTTCAGTTCCCTTATCAGTCAGTCACTCGGTGCAACATAAATGCTATGGGAACGTAATCCATTCACGCCCTTGAAATGCTCAGCAAAATGCATGTGAGAACATCTGCCTTAATATGACAGGCATTTCCCAGCCGCTCTCTAGTACAAGGTATGTAGAGAGCACAGCCTGAGAAGAAAAATGCCACATGTAGAAACATCAACCTGATGTTACCACTGGACACATAGATGAAACACCAGCCAGAGACAGCACAAGCGTGCTCCGCTAGTGTAATTACCCATCATTTCCTTTTTCCCTGGAAATTTTGAGAAACAGGAGGAAAAGGGCAAGGGACCCCTTACGCCACTGGCAACCAGATGGCAATGTGGAGGTAAAGAACCCAGTTCAAGCACAGGGTAACCTTCCAGGTCCCCAGGGGAAAGAATTTCATATATACAAGGGGCATGCACGAGTTCCTCATCTGCTCCTTGAACAGACAACTTACTAGGACTGTCAAAAGGGGGCCCATCCTGATGTTGGAGACCAGTTAAGGAGAGGGGAACCCTTCCACTGAACATCTCCCAAGTAAACATAAACACCAAGGGACTCCCTTCTGTATGTTGTTGCTGTTTTTTGTTGTTGTTGTTGTTTTTTAAGAAAAAACAATCCAACCTTAGGCCCTCAGGCAGTTCCCTTCAGTGGCCAGGCTGAAAGCTACCACAGCTCCGGACGTGGATGCAGAAGCTGCCCACGGGCCTGAGTCAGTAGGTCCCTGTTAGAAGGCAACTGCCATGTTATCCCTGATAACATTGAGATCAATTCCGGGAACCACGGTTTCTGCGGCCACCTGGGGGCTATCAGTATCAGGGAGAGGGCTCCCTGACGTACACGTTCCAGTGTCACCTGGATCAGAGGGACAGGTGGAAAAGCATAGTACAGCACCCCTGCTGGCCAATCATGGGCCAGAGCGTCCGTTCCCAACGGTGCGTCTGTTTCCTTCAAAGAGAAGTAAAGGTCACACTGTGAGCTAGCTCTGCAAGCGAACAAGTCCACTGAGGCTCTCCCAAATCGTGACCAGACCTGTTCCACGACTCGTGGGTTCAGTCTCCATTCTGATGCCAAGAGAGGCCCTCTCGATAGGGCATCTGCTCCATAATTCAGTTCACCGGGAACATGAGTCGCCCTGAGCGACAATATTCTCGGAGCACACCATGTGAGCAACTTCTGCGTCAGGCCGAGGAGGGCTTGGGATCTTGTCCCTCCCTCCCTGTTGATGAAGGACACCGTGGCCCTGTTATCTGATTTCACCAGGATGTGCTGCCCTGCAATCAGACATTTGCCAAAAAAGTATTTCACTGACAGGAATACGGCCAACAATTCCAAGAAGTTGATATGTAATCTTGCTTCTTGTTCATTCCAAAGGCCTCAGGCGTTCTGATTTCTGGAGACTGTCCCCCATCCTGTTTTTGAGGCGTCCGTCGTGATGACCACACGAGATGACACTCTACCTAGCGGGACCCCTTCCGTGAAAACAGACAAGTGTCTCCAAGGTTCCAGGGCCCTCAGGCACTCTGAATCTATCCTGACCTTTCCTGTTGGACCAGGCAGGGCAGGTTGTGTCTGTTGGTTTAGCCACACTTGTAGGGCCCGCATTTTCAGCAATGCGTGTGGCACACAGGGTATGGCTGCCGCCAAGAGGCCTAAGAGGCATTGGCAAGTTTTCAGGGGCACCCGTTGATCCAGTTTAAACTTTGTCAGGCAATGGAGGATCGAGGAAACTCGTTCCTTTGAGAGCCATGCTCGATGGTGTCGGCCTGTACTCCAAGAAATATGGTAATCTGTGACGGGGTTAGGTCACTCTTTTGTAACTTTATGACAAAACCGAGAGACTCCAGGTGAGAAAGCACCCTACAGGAGTGTGACTGGGCCTGTATTCTGCTTCCGGCCAGAATCAGGAGGTCATCCAGGTAGTTCATAATCCTGACTCCTTGATTCCTAAGAGGGGTCAGGGCTGCGTCCAGACATTTAGTAAATTAATGAGGAACCGTCTTCAAACCGAAAGGTAAGGCGTTGAATTCATAAGCCTTTCCCTCGAAAGCAAAACGGAGGAATTTTCTGTGCTTCCTCCACACGTCCACATGGAAGTAGGCGTCCTTCAAATCCAATGTACATGCGTAGTCTCCTGGTCTCACAGACTGGAGGACCTGCTGCAGTGTAAGCATCTTGAACTTGAAAGTTCTTATTCTCTTGTTCAGAGTCCTGAGATCCAGGATCGGCCTCAGGAAATGATCCCTTTTGGGCACCAGGAAGTACTTTCTGTAGTGACCGGAGTGTAGTTTGTGTTTCGGGACCAAACTTATTACTCCTTTCTGTAGCATCGTCAATACTTCCTCCCTCAGCACGTGTGCGCGTGCAGGGTTAATATTCGATTGCAGCACCCCTGTGAAGGGGGACGGTCTCTTGTTGAACTGCAACCTGAGCCCATGACATATTGTCTTCATGACCCATTCGTTTGGTAGACACGCCCTCCAGGCCTGCGCGCGTGCCATGAGCCTGGAAGGCATGTCTAATCGCTGCTTGCCATGTTTGAGCGCGGGAGGGGTGGCCTTTGACCCCTCTCGCGAGCTCTTGAGCAGGCTGGTCAGCCCGACAGAAGGTATCACGAGATCTGACTGTCTCAGACAGAGCTCGCGCATCTTGCTGTAGTTCATAGTTTGACCAATTGGTTTGTGTTTTATAAAAGTGGGACTCGAGTTAAGAACCAGGGCAGTCTGTGCTTTGGTACTTTTATTTTTGTATATGCATGAAACAGTGTTTGTTTTTATTACACATATAGTAGGCGAGTCATGTTCAGTGTGCACACACACATGTCACCAGCTCCTTGTAGTGTTTTACAAGTGAAGACTGGGCTCAAAACCTTGTAGCACTTTGAGATTTTCATTAATGAAAAGTGCGTTATAAATTGAATTCATTATTATTATTATTACCAAAAGGTCAGGTTCCCGTACCGCGTGGTCGGGCAAACCTGTAAAATCATGAGTTTGTGGGGTGCAAAGCTTTTCCTCGGCAGTCCCTCGCGGAGGACTTCCGCCTGTTCGCGTCTTTGTTCAAGCCTAGCCTGGATGCGTTCCAGGGCTCCCCCGAAGATTCCCGTCGGCTCGATCGGGTGCTGGAGGAAAGGGGACCTCTGGTTTTCTGGGAGGTCCGTTAAAGTCAAACAAAGATGGCGCTGGGCGACAACCACTTCCGCCATTGCTCTGCCTTGCGTGATGGCTATTGTCCCTATCATGCGGAGCACAAAGTCAGAAGCCCTGCGGGCCTCCTCCATTATCTCTGTTACGGCTTGCTCGTTTGTCGTTACCTGGAGATCATGCAGCTTTTCTGCCAGGTACGCCTGCATCATGGTTGAAGCGTTCATCGCACGAGCCGCAAGGCCCTAAGCCCGGTAGCATTTCCCGAGCTGTTTTTCCGAAGTGCAGCAGGTCCTGCTGGGCAACGCTGGCTTCGCCCCTGTAGCTGCGGGGGCCAGATGAGCTGCCAGGGTCTCCTCTATCTGGGGTGCGCTGGCGAGACCTGTTGCCTCCATTCTGGCGACATCCAGGAGCCGAGATAGTGGCAGCATCATGGGAGCTCCGGGTTCCGCCCAGGAGCGCGTGAGCTCCATGAGGAAGTCCGGGAAATGGGCATTTTCTGCGACGTCGTCGGCTGCTACTTCGCGTAGAAGTAATTTCCCACCAGCCTTGTAACCTGTTGGTGAGGCGTGGGGTCTGGCCATGCGACCTGCAGGGCGTCCGCCGCCCTGTGGTACAAGTCAAACAGAGCAAGGACCGACACGTCCGGTTCCGGTAGAACTTGCGCCAGGTCCTGAGAGGAATACACACTTCCTCTCTGCAACCGTACTCGGCGTCTTGGTCAGACACTTCGGGCGTTGAGTCCTCGACAGGGACCGAGGAGTTCGACACGTTGTCATCCCCGACCTGACCGCTGCATTCTAAGTCCATGTTCTCGAGGTCCGGTTCGGGAGCAAGCAGTTCTGCGTGGAGTGCGGCCTTCAGCGCCGCGGCCTTCTCCATGGTCTTAGCCAACGCGTCCGCGCGGCGTTTCCGCACTACCGCCGGCATCCGACAGCAGTGGGAGCAGGAGTCGGGGGATTCCAGCGCTTTACTTGCGTGCAGGATCCCTAGGCAGACGGGACAGGTCTCATGGGTGTCCGTCGCCGAGAGGGAGTAGCCGCTGGGGCAGGGGAGCGAGCGAGGGCTCGCCGTCCTGCTGGTTTTCTTCGGAACCTTTGTCCTCCATTTTCCCTTCTCGGGAGCCATATCCGGAGACGAGAAGCGTCGAGGCTGTTCCTAGTTTCCTTTTGTTCGAAGACGTCCTCTCCGTCGTGTCGCTTTTGCTGGCTAGCCTGCTAATGGTTAGCAGGGAGTGTTGTGATGCAGTTAGCGCCGTCGAGCGAAGCAGCTGCGGAGAGAGAAGAAAACTTCGAGGTAAGTAGAAAAACGCTGGACTAGCTTTCGCCAGTCCAGCAGTACGCAGGAAAATTTCTCTGTACGCTCAGCGTAGGGAGCAAGCTCACCTCTGATCGAGCAATGTGACAACAGAGAAGTCCCACTAAGTTCAGGTTTAAGCGAGGTGAAGGGCAATAAGAGAACGCAGGATGGGCGTCCGCGTCTTAAATACCCAGAGGGAGGGGACTCTGGCGTGACGCTGACGCCCCTGCTGTAAAGGTGTGATTGTATTCCTTCAGGTAATCGCGTGGAGCGCAATTTCCCATAGAATTTATGTTGCACCGAGTGACTGACTGATAAGGGAACTGATCCACAACATATATTCAGACCACAAAAGATATATACTCAATCTTTGTATATATTTTTTTCATTAACCATTAAAGTAAATTCTGTCTGTTAGCAAAATATCGCATGATCTAACAGGTGGATTTACATTAAATGTTCAGGAAATAATTACAGGTAGTCCCCGACTTACGAGTGAGTTCCGTTCCTGCGAGGTGCTCGTAAGACGAAATCTCGTACGTCGGAACACGAAACACGTGTCGCTCATAAGTCCGGATTTTCGGTCGTAAGTCGGAAAATTTATGCTAGCGCTACTACGAACGCTCGTTTTTCAACACAGACGTACATACTAGTTCATAAACATGCTCAGAAACTTGTTTACAAACTGTTAGCTAACACACTTTCATCTAAAAACACATACCAGTGCTGTATTTTCTGTTCGTTAGTCAGCTCGTAAGTCCGGAACCTCATATGTCGATGCGCTCGTAAGTCGGAGACTACCTGTATTGGATTTACATTTAAAACTGTTTAACTTTTGGAGCCAGTCCAATTCAAGATGGCCACCACAGCATGGTGACCTTAGAAAAAACAAAAAAAAAAACAGATACTATTTGGTTAATTTCACAGACATTATTCTAAAATTGTGGTGTAGTTGTAGCTGAGAGTTATACATAACACGTAATTCAAGAGCTGCGCATGATCTTTGTTCAAAGATTTATCATTAACCACTGAAGTCAACTCTGTGTCTGTTAGTAAAATATCTAACGAGGCAAAAGATATACAGGTGGTCCCCGACTTACGACAGAGTTCCGTTCCTACGCCCGTTCGTAACACGAAAATCGTCGTAAGTCGAAATACACATACACACTGGCCGCCCCATATACACGTACATGTACGGTACTGTACAGTTACCAAGCACTTCACCTATCCTAACATAGTACCCTATATAATTATCAAAAAACACATACAGTACATTTGGAGCCATAATGAAGGAAAAAAAGAGTTAATTTCTTATTGGGAGCTGGTCAACTCTTCCTCCGTCTGTTAGCATGTTAGCTCGTGCACCTCCGAGCTCCTGCAGCTTCACGCGCTCCACAGCGTTTACAGCAACGTCTGTTAGCATGTTAGCTCGTTGTTCAGCTGTAGCTTCTGCCTCGTAAACCTCCGCTCCAAAAAAAAAAAGGTCTCCTGTATTTCCACGAGCGGTCCAGCGGTCCAGAGTTAGCATATTAGCCCCTCCTGACCTCCTCTGCTCTGGTCTCTCCTGTAAGTTTCCAGTGTATCAAGCTCCCCCTTCCTTCCCTCCCTCCTGTAACTTTCATTTCAGTTTTTTCTGTTGTAAAGGCGCATAAACCACTTAACTCGAACAATGCTTTTCAATGGGAGGGCGTCGTAACCGTGAAACGTCGTAACTCGAGACCGTCGTAACCCGAGGACTACCTGTATTTACCGGCAATTGAAACTTGCAAAAAGTAATTACAGTAGATGGTTATCTACAAGTGATTGACTTTTAGAGTCAATCTAACTCAAGATGGCTGTCATAGCTAATGGACATTAGCCAGATTAGCCCATTTGACAGATATTGAGATTTATAACATGCACAAGTGTGATGTTTGGAAATAGTGCATGAGATCGTGTTATTTTTAAGGCTTGACAAAAGCGGTCGCAACTCCATATTCCTCTGAAAACTCTGGCGTGAAACGGGCGATGTGCATTCCTTCAAGGAGTGTCACATCCTGAATGAAGACCAAGGCCGACCCTGATTTACTGGGACAGGTTGGAGAACATTGTCAGAAGTGACGGATGACACGGGGCCTTTGAAGGGGTCGTAAAGGTGTTTCTTTGCAGCCATTAGAATATTTCCAGCTTGATCTTTTACAGCAAGATTTCCATGAATAAATAATGGCATCTGTTTTTCTCAGTGAAATGCATGTGTGTGTGTGTGTGTGTGTGTGTTATGGGGGGAGAGTCGCATCATAACACATCGCTGAACAGTGAACACCCCCGACTGTCGCCTCCTCTGCTTCCAAGCTGTATGCTCTGCCACCCACCTCAATCCCTCATCTCAGTCCACACCCCCTCCTCCTTGACTCCCCTTACAATCACCCTATTTTTTTTCTCCCCTCTCCTCCATTCCACATCTTTTCTCTCCCTCTCCTCCCTGAGTTGCTCTTTTTCTCCTCTAAGACCTCCAGTCATTTCTTGTTTCTCCCTCCTTAGTGAGCTGCTCTCCTCCTCTCCCACTCCCTCCTTCCTGTCTGGCCATATGGTAGCCTTCCCCTGTCATCTCCCTGAACTCACCAGCAGAAAACAGCAACACAAATGCTCCGTTAGGGAATACAAAAATTGCATTTTTTTTCCTCCTCGTACAGTATTTGCTATAGTAAATTTCATGAATAGCCTGTTTGTTATTATTGATTCAGGATATACATTTTTCAGTACAGTATATAATTCTAGTCTTGTTAATGATTTTTTATAAAGCATTGCAAACCTGTTATTAATCAGAAATACCTGGAAATGACCAATTTATAACTGGTAGATATTGTTGGGAAATAACTTATTTGGTGATTACATGGTGATTACATAAAACATGGGGCATTTGGGCAGCACGGTGGCACAACTGGTAGAGCTGCTGCCTCTCAGCGAGCAGGTCCTTGGTTCAAATCCCGGTCCGGGTGTCCTTCTTTGTGGAGTTTGCATGTTCTCTCTGTGCATGCGTGGGTTTTCTCCGCGTACTCCTGTTTACTCCCACAGGCCAAAAACATGCATGTTAGGCTGATTGGTGACTCTAAATTGTCCCTAGGTGTGAGTGGGAGCGTGAATGGTTGTTTCTCTATGTGTCCCTGTGATGGACTTGGGACCCATCCAGGGTGTACCCCGCCCATCGCACAGTGATTGCTGGACATGGGCACCGGCGACCCCCGTGACCTAATAATGGAAGAAGCAGGTAAAAGATAATGGATGGATGGAAAGACGCATTTGTGTTACAAAGTAAATACACCCAAAATGCTTACATAAATCCAAGAGATAGTACAAAAATGTTACTAAAGTAAAGTACAATTTGTAAAGTAATATTTGTAACATTAATAACATTAACATTTTCAAATACATATTTTTTTAACTTAACTGCTGAAAAGTATTGTATACATATACTGTATTTGTAATATATTTTTTAAAGTAATGTTTGAAAACAAAATTTTACAAATGCATTCAAAGTGCATTAAAAAAGTTTATATGAAGTTTAATTTTTATAAATATATTTGATTGAAATTTGTTTTATATTTTGCAAAAAATAGTACTTCATAAAGTGTAACAAAATATATTTTATAACAATGTACTTGAAGTATATTTAGATATATCTATTTATTTTACATTTTCGCTGTAATCCTAAAAAGTACATTGACTTGAGAACATATTTTAATGTATTTCTTGAAAATTAAACCTACTTAAAATTAGGGATGCACCGATCCACATTTCTCACTTCCGATCCGATACCAATACTTATTAACTCAGTATCGACCAATACCGATACTTTCCCGATCCGATACTGTTCAGGTATTTGACTCTGTATAATGAAACTTTTGCACCCAAACTATTCATTTTAACATTGTGTGAGATAAACCCAATGAAGACACTCTTAAGCCTTACAATAGGGAACCCCCTATTGTAAGGCTTAAGAGTGTCTTCATTGGGTTTATCTCACACAATGTT
This sequence comes from Garcialebias charrua, assembly GCA_038048925.1. Lineage (NCBI taxonomy): Eukaryota > Metazoa > Chordata > Actinopteri > Cyprinodontiformes > Rivulidae > Garcialebias > Garcialebias charrua. The sequence goes on along the minus strand of JBBPBX010032221.1, from coordinate 4,995 downwards.
AAGAAGGGCAGTCACAGAATGTGATTGAACACAAGTGCTCTTTGAAGCTGGATCGGAAAAGTATCGGCAGGTTTGATCCGATACCCGATACTTAAATAATGCTGGTATCGGATACCGATACCGATACTGGATCGGATCTGCCCCATCCCTACTTAAAATACACTTAAGTACATAACATTTTTCACCAGGGGATTTGTAATATTTAGTGGGAACAGAAAAAAATGTTTCTCTAGACAGTTTTTGCTGAAGATAAATAAATGAAAAAAAAATACATATATAAATAAAAACAAATAAATAAAAAATAATAAATAATAAAATAAAATAATAAAATAAATAAAGATAAATCTTTAGAGTTATTTTCACAAAACATTCCACTACTTCAACGTTTTCTCTATTTGGGGACCGCCTTAGCCTGGTTAAAACCAGACCCTTGAGAAACATAGTCCCTCCAGCGTGTCCTGGGTCTTCCTCTGGGTCTCCTCCCGGTGGGACATGCCCGGAACACCTCACCAGGGAGGCGTCCAGGAGGCATCCTAACCAGATGCCCGAGCCACCTCAACTGGCTCCTCTCGATGTGGAGAAGCAGCGGCTCTACTCCGAGTCCCTCCCGGATGACTGAGCTTCTCACCCTATCTCTAAGGGAGAGTCCAGACACCCTGCGGAGAAAACTCATTTCAGCCGCTTGTATCCGAGATCTCGTTCTTTCGGTCATAACCCAAAGCTCATGACCATAGATGAGGGTGGGAACGTAGATCGATCGGTAAATTGAGAGCTTTGCCTTTTGACTCAGCTCTCTCTTCACCACGACAGACCGGTACAGCGCCCGCTTCACTGCGGACGCTGCACCTATCCGCCTATCGATCTCACGCTCCAGTTTTCCCTCATTCGTGAACAAGACCCCGAGATACTTAAACTCCTCCACTTGGGGCAGGACCTCCTCCCCGACCCGGAGAGGGCATGCTACCCTTTTCCGGCTCAAGACCATGGCCTCGGATTTGGAGGAACTGATCCTCATCCCGGCCGCATCACACTCGGCTGCAAACCGCTCCAGTGAAAGCTGTAGATCACGATCTGATGAAGCCAATAGGACCACATCATCTGCAAAAAACAGAGAAGCGATTCTAAGGTCACCAAAACGGATCCTCTCAACACCTTGGCTGCGCCTAGAAATTCTGTCCATAAAAGTTATGAACAGAATCGGTGACAAAGGGCAACCTTGGCGGAGTCCAACTCTCACCGGAAACGAGCCTGACTTACTGCCAGCAATGCGGACCAAGCTCTGACACCGGTCGTACAGGGACCTAACAGCCCATATCAAAGGGCCTGGTACCCCATACTCCCGGAGTACCCCCCACAGAACCCCCCGAGGGACGCGGTCGAATGCCTTCTCCAAGTCCACAAAGCACATGTAAACTGGTTGGGCAAACTCCCACGCACCCTCCAGGACCCTGCTGAGGGTGTAGAGCTGGTCTAGTGTTCCACGACCAGCACGAAAACCACACTGCTCCTCCTGAATCCGAGGTTCGACTATCCGACGGACCCTCCTCTCCAGAACCCCTGAATAGACCTTACCAGGGAGGCTTAAGAGTGTGATCCCCTATAGTTGGAACACACCCTACGGTCCCCCTTTTTGAATAGGGGAACCACCACCCCAGTCTGCCAATCCAAGGGAACTGCCCCCGATGTCCACGCGATATTGCAGAGTCGCGTAAGCCAACACAACCCCACAACATCCAGAGCCCTAAGGAACTCAGGACGAATCTCATCCACCCCCGGAGCCTTGCCACCGCGGAGCTTTTTAACCACCTCGGTGACCTCAGCACCAGAGATTGGAGAGCCCGACCCAAAGTCCCCAGGCTCCGCTTCCTCAGTGGAAGACGTGCCAGTAGGATTGAGGAGGTCTTCGAAGTATTCCGCCCACCGACTCACAACATCCCGAGTTGAGGTCAACAGCACGCCATCCCCACCATAAATGGTGTTGGTCGCGTACCGCTTTCCCAAAGCAAAGCAAATTTGCTTTGCTTTGCCCAAAGCAAATTTTAATAAAGTTTTATTTATATGTCAAGTGAAGCATTGAGGCCAGCCATAATGCTCTGCTTGTGAAAGTTAATCTGTTGGGCATCACTTTGACACTCAGACAATAATTCTGAGTGCCACAATGCTGAACAGGACAAGGTGGGGGAAAAAAAAGAAGAAAAGAAATGAGAACGTTCCCCATCATATACTATCCAAATCAAAAATCCAAGATGGCCACCATAGCTGACAAGAAAAAAATACAAGCAAACCCCAACACATAGTACTGTACTGTCAAATAAAAAATAAAAAATTACAGCAACGTGGCAGTCCCTGTCTAAGTTTCCCGAGGAACTTTCTAGTTTTATTTTCTATTATTATTATTTTACTGAGGTAAATAAAAAACTTTTTTTTTGTATTGTGCACCTCTAAAATGTTGACACGGGATTTCTCATTTTGCACATGAACAAACTGTTCAACAGGTTGGATTATTTCACTTATTTCTGTTGAGAAACCTGCAATAAATGCACATTTGTCCACTTTGAGGCAAAAGAGTCACACCTCTTGAGAGTTTAGTCTATTTGTCTTAAGACTATTGTGTCCCTGCACATCAGGAAAGGCTTTGTACATCTGAACATTTAAAAAGGCCCACAGGAGTTACTAGATGGACCTAACTGTGTATTTTTATGAGCCTTTGGGTACAAATATGAAAAGATTTTTTGTGCCGTTGCCAGTGTACCAGCTCCACAGGACAGCTGCATTAACAAAGCACAATCTGATAATAAAAACTCAAGCCCTTTCCACGACTTGATACAAAACTGCTATTTGTCGATGTAAAATGATACCTCAAGGAGCCACTGAGGTAACTTGAACTGGTGGCACAGGGAAACATTGAAGAACAGAACTAAACACACAGACGCCAAACCACAGATAATAAACATGACAACAGAAAGAAGCAAATACAAAAGACTACCGGTAAATTATATCTAAAAAAAAAAAACACAGATCTTGACAAGAGCTCAGACTTTCATTTCCTTACAAATCTCCTAAATAATTGTTTGCTTGATGTGAACAGAGATAACTGAATCCTTAAACAGCTTGAACTGTAAACCATAATGAGCAACTTCACGGTCCTCTTCTTCTTCCATTTGTCTCCATGCAATCCTTGGCATTACTACTCCTCTAATTAATTAAGTTACCTCTTCTGTCCTTTCCTAATCCTATCATCTTGTTTCCTTTTTTGTGAGAAAGTTTAACCTAATTTAATTAACAATAAAACATGTTTTATCTGCGGCGGCCTTGAGCTGTTCAGTCCTCTTGTAAACTCTTGCATTACTTCCTTGTTCTCACACATGTTGCTGTTTCTGCCTAAAAGTTTGACTTTATTTCACTGGGGAATGCAATAACTGTGGATAAGTGGTTTCTTCCTGACAGAGCAGAATAGCATGTTGCCTTTTATAGTAAAAATGGACAACGTTAATTATTTCAGATTATGTAAAAAACAAACAAAAGAAAAAAAAAAAGAAGAAAAAAAAAAAGAAAACATGGTCAGTATTGCTGTGGTAACAAACAGAGACATCTAGTGGTCACATGACTCACTGCAGCTGATGGTTCCATAAATAATGTGACCATACTGATCTCATTGTTGCATGCCTTCGAAAAATTCAGCCAAGTAATATTTAATTTAATGTGGCAAATTCTTACAAGTTAATCAGGCTTACAGCCTTCCTGCATGTTGCCAAACTGATGCCAATCTCAGATTTGACTGTGACTCATTCTGTCACATCCAACGACGAAGGCGGCAGCTCCCAGTCTGTCTATCTGGAGGACACAGTCTAACTCAGGCAGACGAGGTAATCTCACTGCACATTTGCATGGGACCGAATCAGGGAGCTGTCCTGGTTATACAGAGCTCTGTGAGGGGAAACTATTCTGCAAAGCAAAATGGAAAACAGGGAGACGTGTTTAGTCTAGACTTCATAAAGAGCAATAATGACATAAATCAGTATTCAAAGTAAAACAAATATACCGGTTCCATTTTTTTAAATGTAGATGCAAGTTAGTTTTAAACAATTTAGTATTTGTAAGTTATTAAAATGAAGAACTTATTATGTTGATGTTAATAATATTATGTTAATGTAAAACCAAATCTGCTTCAGCAAACTTGTATTTTTGTCTCATAATTTTGGTTTATAGCTAACATGTTGCTGCTTTTACCAAACCTTTTGTTGCATTTAGCTTGAAACTACATACGCACTTACAGTGGCGGACTTAGACATTTTGGGGCCCCAGGCAAACCTTTGTAAAGGGGCCCTCCCCCAAGTCAGCCTAAATGTACCATTAGGCCCTGCCCTGAAGGTCAAAGATTTTCATGTTAATACTCTAATACTGGGAACTAGACAATAAAAACAACCGTTTTTTTCTCTACTTTAATAAGGTACAACTATCCTTTAAAGTCTTTTTACGTTTTTCCGCTCCGCTTTCGTATCTTCGCGTTGGCTTCATCTGTTTTCCATCTCCTCTGTCTTCCCGCTCAAGCATACTGAGCACTTCCTGGATTTTTGGGTGATGTGTAACGCTCATTAAGGCTAGGCGCCTGACCACGGCCAGATATGGTAAATAGGCAGTCAGAAAAGGTTCAGCTGAGGAGCCTGTTGTGTGAATAAAACACCATCAGACAAGAAGCAAGTTTTAAGTTGTTTGTATTGTATAGACTTAGGAAGGTATTTATAATAATATTGTTTGTAATAATAATCATTTTCTTTGAGTATAACCAATAGACAAAATACACACAACAAAACAGACCCTGATTACACCCAAGAGTTCTTTTTTTTTCTATTTTAAATCAGTTCTTGAATCCCGGATGATTAAAGGTCCATCAATCAATAATCTGGTAGTTTGTAGTTCATGATCCAGGGTAATATGTCCAGAAAAAAAACAAATAGTTTGGTGCAATTTAAGTCCTACCGCACAGCTGCGGTG
>JBBPBX010032219.1:0-34014 GCA_038048925.1 Garcialebias charrua | reverse complement strand
CCGCATCGCTGGCAGTAAGTCGGGCTCGTTTCCGGTGAGAGTTGGACTCCGCCAAGGTTGCCCTTTGTCACCGATTCTGTTCATAACTTTTATGGACAGAATTTCTAGGCGCAGCCAAGGTGTTGAGAGGATCCGTTTTGGTGGCCTTAGAATCTCTTCTCTGTTTTTTGCAGATGATGTGGTCCTATTGGCTTCATCAGATCGTGATCTACAGCTTTCGCTGGAGCGGTTTGCAGCTGAATGTGATGCGGCCGGGATGAGGATCAGTTCCTCCAAATCCGAGGCCATGGTCTTGAGCCGGAAAAGGGTAGCATGCCCTCTCCGGGTCGGGGAGGAGGTCCTGCCCCAAGTGGAGGAGTTTAAGTATCTCGGGTCTTGTTCACGAATGAGGGAAAACTGGAGGACCAAGTGGAGGAGTTTAAGTATCTCGGGATCTTGTTCACGAATGAGGGAAAACTGGAGCGTGAGATCGATAGGCGGATAGGTGCAGCGTCCGCAGTGAAGCGGGCGCTGTACCGGTCTGTCGTGGTGAAGAGAGAGCTGAGTCAAAAGGCAAAGCTCTCAATTTACCGATCGATCTACGTTCCCACCCTCATCTATGGTCATGAGCTTTGGGTTATGACCGAAAGAACAAGATCTCGGATACAAGCGGCTGAAATGAGTTTTCTCCGCAGGGTGGCTGGACTCTCCCTTAGAGATAGGGTGAGAAGCTCAGTCATCCGGGAGGGACTCGGAGTAGAGCCGCTGCTTCTCCACATCGAGAGGAGCCAGTTGAGGTGGCTCGGGCATCTGGTTAGGATGCCTCCTGGACGCCTCCCTGGTGAGGTGTTCCGGGCATGTCCCACCGGGAGGAGACCCAGAGGAAGACCCAGGACACGCTGGAGGGACTATGTTTCTCGGCTGGCCTGGGAACGCCTTGGGATTCCCCCAGAGGAGCTGCTCCAAGTGGCTGGGGAGAGGGAAGTCTGGGCCTCCCTACTTAGGCTGCTACCCCCGCGACCCGACCCCGGATAAGCGGAAGAAGATGGATGGATGGATGGATATTTAAATGACTTGTGAGCCAATCTGTGCCTTACAGTATTCAAGTAATCTTTGGGAAACTTTGTATCAATTCTGAATTGTTCATAATCCAGTTACCTTGACACTGAGAGCAGGAGTGAAGTGCCTCACCACAGAGAGGCTCTTATCGTAGACGTCAGAGCCCACTTTGAGATGTTCCTGCAAAGGCACAGGTCTGTAGTCTGTCTGGTAAAGCTCTGCATTCAACCAACCAGCCAGGAGGGAGAGATTGGGCAAAGTGGCGCTCATACCGATTATCTGTACACCGTCGGAAAGAGACCTGCAGAAAGCTCAATGAACACATTTTGTAAAGAAACTAAAAGGACTGCAAAAACAACGGTAGGGACACAGACCCTGTGCTGTTCTGCTTCTGTGCAATGTAGAGAATTTTGGTGAGGAGCAGTTCCAGCAGGTATCCTCTTCCAGAATCTCCAACCATGTGTAACTCATCTACCACCACCATTCCTAGCAGAAATAATACACTGAGTAACTCACATATCAGTATGTTCTATTGATTTATCATTTAGTCTGTTAGTCCATATGTGCAGTAAGAAAAATTCTTATTTACATACAAGATTTTGAAGCAAATCTTCAAACTAATTTTCTTTAAAATTGACATTTTTATATCTGTGTACAGTTGCCACAGATGTAATACCTAAGAGACCCATGTTATCTTCTTCAATGAGTCTGTTGATTAAAGAATTTGCTTTTTCTATGGTGCAAACAGCTACATCCAGCGTTGTGAAGCCTCCAGCAGCTGATGTGCTGCCCATGTAGCCCTCCACACGAATGCCAGCTTCTTCAAATACGCTCTGCAAAGAAGGAGATGCAAATAAAAATATATATAACGCAGAGAAGCATAAAAGTGTACAAAGCATGCATGCATTCTGTCCATCTTTTCATCACCTGAAGGTAGTGCATCTTCTCTTTGGCCACAGAAACAAATGGCAATATGAAGAGAGCTTTTCTTCTGGTCTCCAGTATGCGCTTCAGCATCAGCAGCTCTGACACCAGAGTTTTGCCAGCACTGGTGGGTGCTAATAATAATAATAATAATAAAGAATAAATAAATAAAAAAGAGCCAACAAAGAAAGGTTTCTGTGAACAACTTTGTAGAATAACGTTCCTTACCAGAGTACACCAGGTTCCCCCCTTGTAGCACCTGCCCCACAGTGAGACACTGAGTCTGCCACTCAAACATTTGAGTGACTCCATGTTTCTGGTAGCGCTCTAAAACGGGCTTTGGTAAACCCCAGCTGGATAACAGCAGCTTTTCAGCCTGATGGACAGGAGAACACAGGGTAACCCCTGCAGAAGAGCACAACATACGGACAACTTCACGTTCATTACTTGGGTCAAATCTGTTAGCAAAATATCCTATTAACTACTGGACAGAGTTCATGAAACTTTCACAAAATAACCATCAGATGATTAAACTGTGTAATAAATTGAACTCTAAATGGCAGAGACAACCAGCTGACTTTAGAAAACACAAACAATTTGGTGTGCCAATAGGTTAGACTAATCCACAACACATAATTCATGCACTATGCACTGCCAGACTCTTTCAGCCCCGTTTTAAAGCGGTCTGCTTTTCAGTTTTTCTTTGTGCTAACAAATTGTTCATGTCTGAACTAGCATGTTAGAACAAACTGCCACACAACAGATACCGTCTCATGCATGATTCCTCCTCGTCTTTGTGACTACCGTATTTTTTGGACTATAGGTCACACCCGAGTATAGGTCGCATTGTCCAATTATTGCCAAAGAATTGGAAAAATCCATATACAGTATAGGTCGCACCTGAATATAGGTCGCACCTACGTCAAAATGTGGACCGTGTTTAGCTCTGCTGCAAATGTCTCTTCCACAGGAGCGCACAGCAAGGCTTTTAAGAAGATTAACACTTAAAAACAATTAATTGTTTGATAAAAAATTATAGCAAATATGTGTCTGAGCTGAACTTTTCTTTAATAAATGAATAATTTTAGCAGGATAAACACCTAAAAATATATATTTGTTAGCTGACATTATTGTAAGAGTGTGTCTCAGTTTAATTTTTGTTAATAAATGATTACAAATCATCTTATTTTATAAAAAGCCATATATAGGTCGCACCTGAATATAGGTCGCAGGCCATGAAAAAATTATAAAAAGCCGCGACCTATAGTACGGAAAATACGGTAACTTAACCTGACAAAATGTAAAAAGGGTTTAAAACTAATGTACAAACAAAAGCACAAAAAGAAGTTTTGCAGCTGTGGTGTAAAACGCGTCACCTGGCTGAGGTAGCATGTCACTCAGAGAGCTGGGCTCCAAGCCGCTGGAGACTGAGAGCACAGAGGCCGACTGATTCTGTAGCGATTGCTGGAGTTTGGCCCTCTTCGTAGCTGCAGCGAGTCGTGTAGGGCTGAACAAGACATAGTTTGTGGATACATCCAGAGCTGGCTCAGCATTTTTGCTAGGAGAGCTTTTTCTTGTGACCTTTGACCTAATTGTAAACAGAGACAGTGAGGGTGATGCAGAAACGTCTGAAGAAGAATCAAGACAGTAATACAAGTAGGTCAGGACTTACTGGTCGGAGCTGCCTGCTCTCAGATCGTTCCGTGTTTCCTGACAAGGCAGAACGCTGACAAAGGACGAAGCAGGTTTTGAGTGGTTGTTTTCTTGGTCCACATCCCCAGAGTCCTCACAGAAGAGAAGCTTCTGAGCAAGATCTTTCCACTCAGGTGTCCATCCTGGTCTTTTTGAATCCCCTAGAAGATGGCAAGCTCCCTGCTGAGGACCAGGTACTCCCTCTGTGTGCTGAAGAGATGCCCCATCCTTCTTCTGCACCGTGACCTTTTTACCGAGTGCATTCAGTGCACTGGGTCGTGGAAGAGTAGATGATGTTTCTTCTTCTGCGTTTACTGAACAAGCCTGGTCTGTTATGGCATTTGAAGGATCAACAGCACCCAAACCCTGCAGGATCTCTTCATCAAGAGCTAAAGTGGATTCTCCCAAGTGGAATGCAGCTCTTGCACCCTAAACAGAAAACAACATTATGCCTTCTCTTTAATCTAGATGGGCAACACAGCTGGAAAGTGTTGCAATAGAGGAGAGTACAAAGACTTCCCACTCACCGAGAGAATGTTTTTGTTGATGCTGTGCGTTTTGTTTGACAAAAAAGTTTTCTGCAACGCTCTCCCATCATCACGTGGCTCATCATTACCTAGAAGGCTGTGCTCAGAAAGACATTGTTTTAACACAAGCATGGTGATCACAGATTTAACAAGGTTGACTCAGGTCCTCTGGACGGATTTTTCTTTGAATCAACAAATAAGAATCCGTCCAGAGGACCTGACAACCTTGTTAGATTGACCTGCCTGGACCATTGAGCATGCATCAGAATATTGACTGTTTTTAAAACACACAGGAGAGGTTTTCAAACAACAGGGACGTCTATAAATCTTCTTTCATCAAAATAAATACAGTGTAACTGCTATCTCACCGTACCTTGTCTTCTTTTTGATCTGGTGTTGGCCCAAGTAGCTTTTCTTTTTCAGTGGACCCGAGGTCATGCTCCTGAACTGAGCCTGAAGTTGCACTTCTTGTTTTGAAGAAACGAATGTGCACGCGCATTACGTAACTCTGCTTATAAAATCAAAAACTGCTTCTTATGGTTTTGAAAACACGCAAAACAAGCGTCCTTTACTCATATTTTATTTTAGTTACAACGAGTAAACATTATTAGGCAAGTAAACAAATCTAGAATCAAAATGACCGCCTCTGTGTTACACCTAAAACTGTTCGATGAAGCGCAGTCTGCTATCATCGACAGTTCCCACATGCGACTTTTTTTTTTTTTTATGAAAACTTTATTTAGCAAAAACAAGTACAAACAAATATGACAATTCAAAAAAGAAGAAATACAATTAGGATTAACATGTATTAGTGGGCAATTCCATTAACATTTCATACAGGTCTTCATGTGTTTCTATATATGTACTGTATTTCAGAGACATCAAAAATGTTAAAAACTGGATAATTTAACACTCTCTGTGCCATCATCACCATGACCGCCAGAGCTATGGATTTTCAGTGATATTAAATGTTATTAAAATGTTTATTATTTAAAATAGCATGCAAGTAGGGTTGTGTCATTTCATCACATGTGATACATGAGGTGAAATGAAATTATGTACATAGGGGCCCAGTTACATCCAACAATATGTTTATGTTTATGTTTATTAAATTTGTTCATTTTTTTACAAAAGAAACAATACAAGACAATCTCATAAATGATATTGTACAAAATATAAAAAAATGAAAGGTAGCAGAAAGAAGAATAAATCTTATTATATCTGCCCCTTACTTCCAACAATCAGATTAAACAACAATAATCAACCATGTAAACAATAATAATCTTCAACCAACTTTTTTCCAACAATCAGATTAAACAATAATAATCTTCAACCAACAGTACAAAATGACTAACTCTTTTCTAATTTTCTAACTAATACAATACACATTACGCTATTTCAAACATTTTTTAACACATTTGTTTTGATCATTTTCTTAAATGTAAACATTGACTTGGCATTTTTAACTAAACAATATATCAATAATGTAAAGTGTAAAAAGAAACAGTAAATAAAGGATCTAAGATATACATTAATATGCGCTAAACAAATGCCAAATGGTACACTAAAAAAAATCCAAGATATACAAAGTACATTAAAGCTGCAGTCTGCAGTTTCTGGAATACGCTGGCACTTAGAAAAACTTTCAACAGGGAAAAGCATTCTGCTCCCTCCCCTTCAGAGCCATATGGCTCTGTTCCCCCGCGGTCTGCTGAACTTGAGATCAGCTCCGCCTCCGCTGCATTTCCTCTCGGAGCCGCTGCATATTCTGTGTTTATATGTTAATAAAACGTTCTAAAAAAATAAAATAAAACCATGGAGCGCTGGTCCAGCAAAACAAAAACACTCTGAAATCTGCAGAGCCTCTTGCAGCCAAGTTGGACATGATTTTAATTCGCCCGTGACAAATCCATTTCCTCATTTCTGTCAGTGAAGGAAGAAGCGATCACTTGACTTTTGGCAAAAAAACAAAATAAAAGTCCAGCTCAGGATGAAGAAGGGGAATTTAATACATTTGTGTCACATACAAAAACAGTTTTGCATCGCTTTGCAATTCTTTGAATGAGATCGTGCCACGGCCGCTGCAGGCTGACAGGGGTGGGGGGGGTGGCGTGGGTTAGGAGCGTGAAAAGTTAGAAGCTCTGTTTTTATTGGCTGGTTAACCGCGGGGCGCTGTGGCTTTTTATAAATGCCTTTATTACCACCGGGAGACGCCAGAGGACTATAGTTATTTTCATAGATTACCTGTCTAACATCAGTCTATCAGGAGATAAGGGCAGAGTGAAGAAATATGTTTAAAAAAATAAGTTACATACTTCAGCTTTAAACACAAATAATGCAAAACAATCCAGCATAACAAAAGCAGCACAAACATGAGTCTGTGTGAGCAGATGGGTACCAATGAATACAGCAGCTTTGTAATAATCAGAAATAGACTTAAGTAAAGTACATGTACAGATACATGAAAAAGTACTTAAGTATTTGTACTTAGTTACATCCCACCACTGCAATATATATATTATATATATATATATATATATATATATATATATATATATATATATATATATATATATATATATATATATATACAGGTAGTCCCCGACTTACNGTTTGTCCCTAAGAGTCTGGAGTCCTCTAAATTTGTTTTTGTCAAACACAATGCACACAGGACACCACTACAGCCTTTGTATGATGGACCGTTTCGGGTTCTTCAACCAGGTCCGAAACACTTCCTTTTAGATTTAGGGGGTCGTACTGAGACTGTCTGTATCGATAGGCTTAAACCAGCTCATGTTGTGTCAGATGATCAGGTTGTTACGGCCCAGGCTCCTCGCAGGGGCAGACCTCCATCCACATTGCTAACGGACTGCGGTCCTTCTTCCAGAGACTCTCAACGTCCATTGGAGCCCGAATCTTCTGCAGGCCCTCCTCGTAGCCCTCCGCTTCATCAGACTGGTTCTGCAGGGCCCAGGTTCAGCCGTTCTGGTCGTTTGATCAAACCTAAAATGCTGGACTAGTGATGGACCTTACTGGGTGTTCTGGGGGGGCGTGTGTGGTGGACCACTAGGGGGCTTTACTCACACCCAGTGGACCGAAGGCGTTACAGGATGTTTTATTGTGAAAGGTCCAGAGGACCGGATGTTGTATTGTGAGGGGTTTGATATATCCACCTTATTCCTACGCCCCATGACGCTTTGCGCGAAATGTGCACACGACTTCCGGTTGACCGGAAACACCGTTTGTTTACATGCGAGTAATACAGTTGAAGACAGTCCAAACTTTGTTGTTTTAGTTCATTAAAAATGTGGGAACACCACTCGTTTTGTTAAAAGAGGAGGGACAAATAAAAAGAAATTACAGATGTTACCTGATCGCGCAGACATAATTTAAAAATACATAAATAGCGAACGCGTTTGCTCCGGCCTCTCGGCTAAGGTTTGTTAGCAGCTATCTCGGCTAAAAATACCGGTCGCGTCTGAGATCTATCGTTTTAAGACAGTAAATCTTCCAAAACTCTCATTAATAAACCCTCCCCGAATAAAAAGATGTTACCTGATCGCGCAGACATAATTTAAAAATACATAAATAGCAACGCGTTTGCTCCTGTCTCTCGGCTAACGTTTGTTAGCAGCTATCTCGGCTAAAAGTCACGGTGTTCTGTAACACCGGTCGCGCCTGACATATATCATTTTAAGACAGTAAATCATCCAAAACTCTCATTAATAAACCCTCCCTGAATAAAAAGAAATTACAGATGTTACCTGATCGCGCAGACACAGCCATAGAGTAGGATGCAGGAACACTCTTTCTTTGTTTTGGGTCCGTGTTGAAAACACTGTTGTTTTAGCCAAAGATTTAGCTTGGTCCGGTTGTTGGTGCAGCCGCGAACAGCACAGCAGGTACCTGAACCCCGGTAGGACATTTCAGTAAACGTTCCGTTTAAACAAAAGCTGTGTTTGCTCCGATAAAATGAATGAAAATAACTTTCAAAAACACCCGCGATCCATACTCCGCCTATGGAATACAGGCACTTCCGGTGTCGGACAGGAAGTACAATGCACATTCGTTTCTACAGTGACACCCCCAAGAATAAGGTGGATAAGGCGGTGTTGGGTGCTTCCCACCAGTTTAGTAGGAGTTGATTAAAGTGAAGATCTACATCCCGTCTTCTGTGTCGTCTCTTCACCGCCTCCTACACAGTACCGGTAATTAATTACAGGTCAGAACCTGGAAAAAACCCGCTTTTTAAAATTAGTTATTAACGGTAGGTGATGCGTGGCTGAATGAAGGGGCAGACTTGAAACCACGTACTGTAAATGGTTTAAAAGTTTTTTTAAGTTGAATAATTGGTTATTAAAACTATGTATATGTATGCAACAATTTGCAAAATCTGAACTTAAAATATTAAACAACATTTACACACATTTTACCTGCTTGTTACTTCTTCCTCAACACTTCACTAGCTTCCTAAAAACCTGTGCTTTTACTTAGGGGGCCCCAAGCAGCCGCTTAGTTCGCTTATGCCTTGGGCCGGCCCTGTGCATATGTGTATATTATATTCTGAAACAAGTCCTGCTGATGAATGTAACATATTACCTCCAGTTTTTAGGATGACCTCATTTGCAGAATGGGTTCATTGTTGCTTGTGTGCAGTTAAAGACAATAAACATTGATATCTAACTGGTAAAAAGACATAAAGCATATTTAACAAAAATATCTATCTAATGTTCACACTAAACTAGACTTCTAAGAAATTAAATTCTTAATTTTAGGAACTTTCGACCATGTTTTTGTCAAGTTACATCACAATAAATTGTTTCTTATAGTTTAGCCTGAGTGATAAATCATCTAATGAGTTGACCAAATCCTATGCACTTTACAGGCATCACATTCGTTACTATTCCACCTTCACCTGATTTCACAGTTTCAGATTTGATGCTGATTAAAAAAATACAAAGCTATAGCTTTTTTGGGTTTTATAAGGTTTATGTGGTCTAAATAAAGAACTTGGCCTTCATGCTGGTGTCGTTTCTGATTTTTTTATGCAGACAAAACTGAATATCACCTGCTCTCAGCTCTTGTGGTTTGAGTGTTCTCTGTGTGTGGTTCAGCTTTGTATAAAAATTAAAACTATATATTTAATCTGCACTTATTTTTAGATTACATATATTTTGTTTTTAGGTAAATTGGACAGCTGCTTGAAGACTGGTTTATATTTTTCTAAAATCTTATGTTATAAATGGATTCAGCTTAAAACATTTTATCCGTTGACTTTACACATAATTTAAGAGGAACTTCTAATTTTAGATTAGGGATATTAAGATTTTTTTAGTTTTGGTTTTTAATGTTTCAGAACAATTTGTTTTGTTGATCTTTGCTGCCACCTGCTGGTTATTTTTGGACCTGCCCTCTAATCGTTTTTGAAAACTGACAAAGATTACTGTATTTCTCAAGTTTTACAAGTCAACTTTCAACATGGGAATTTCAAAATCAAGTAAAATGGCCACATGAATGAGTCAATTTTATACCCATAAAATGTAACAAAAATCAGCTTTTTTCATTCATTCAACCTTAGAGCGGCCGTGGCATAGTGGTAATGGCAGTCGTCCCCTGATCGGAAGGTTGGAGGTTCGAATCCCGGTTCCCCACACCATGTGTCGTTGTGTCCCTGGGCAAGACACTTAACCCCGAGTTGCTCCCGGTAGGACTGGAAAGGCGCCTTGCATGGCAGTCTGCCGCTACCGGTGTATGAATGTGTGTATGAATGGGTGGATGGTTGGTATTGTAAAGCGCTTTGGGGCTCCTCACAGGGGGCTAGAAAGCGCTATATAAATAAGCTCCATTTACCATTTAGACAGGTTAATCCCACTGAGGCTCAGGGACTCATTTACAAGAGAGACCTGATTTTAACATGTGATGACAACAGTGGTTAATAACAACAACAAAAGACAGTCATAAAAGAGGCATACAGATTTTAAAAAATATATATTCTTTTTTAATAAAGTAAAATGGCAACCAAAAGGACAGTCAAAAGAAAAAAAAGTTGAGAAAAAACAGCTATCAAAAAGTCTTTAAGGCTTTATATTCTTGCTTCAAGGGTTATTAAAGTTGAACATGAACAACTCAAAATGTTTGGTTACCTGAAATTTTACAAACTGACAAAGTTTGTTATAGGCATGCTAATTCATCCTTTAATTTCAAACATCTATTTTAATTTAAACTATACTCACAGTCCAATAATGTCACATGTTCTCAGTTGTAAATCCAGAAATGTATTTTCTTGCAACTTTTCAGAGTTCAAAATGACCCACAAGGAATCAAATGTGACGTAGTTAAAACTTTTCTGGAAGTAAAATTCATTAATTCATTCATTCAGCCTTTATTTAGTCAGGTAAATCTTATTGAGGCTCGAGGGCTCATTTACGAAAGCGACCTGCTACAAACTAAAGAATGATGAACAGCAATGGTACAAGTACATTAAACAATAAACAAAAGAAAAAGTAGCAAAAAGTAGCAAACATTACTGTATAAGGTAGATGTACAAAATCAAAAACAGGAACAAATCTGCATTGTTTTTTGCCAGGATTCCAACAGATTTAGGTAAATGGAGGGAATTTTGCATGAATAAATAATATTTATATTACATCCTGTCAGTCTTGTTTTTATTTCCCACATGAGAAGGTTAAATCATTTCATCTGAACAAGATCAGCCTCTCTGCAGTGAGGCTGATCAGACACCAGGGGGCAACATTCCCCGAGCCGCATGCAAGTGGAGCGTTACGTCAGACAGCGAGCAGATTATTATTTTATTTTTTTGTAGTGTGATTCCATGTAGAGAAGTCCTACAGAGAAATTGACATTAAATTATAAAAAGGATCTGTAAAGACATGACTTTTTTGCAGCACGTCTTTACACTTTTCACTCAGCTTTATCCACGTGTGTTCATAACACCGGCAGGATATCAGATTTCCGGTGTTGACCGCTCCGTGGACGTAACGGGCTCAAACAGCGACGATATTCCGTCAACTATCCATCCATACATCCCAGACACATACGAGAAAATTGTAAGGTGGTCTTCCGCACGGGCCAGGACTATTTTCTCTGGAAATTAAAAACCCAAACAGCGATCTACGACACAACGTTTCTTTAGCTTAGCATAAATGTGTTGAAGTGAACGGAAGTGCGTCACTACGTAATCACGAGGCGCGACTGAGCGCGGATGATGACGTCATGCAGCTGGATGATTTCCCATCATGCATCACGTTCTTCAACTGCTAAAACAGCTAAAAATAAACAAAAAAAACAAGAATTTAAGCTGTGCAAAACTATTCAGTCTTTCTGTTTTTTATAATAATTTCAGGCTATATTGAATTTGAAGCCAGAATTTTTCCACATTGCAACCGTGAGTGAAAACCGTAGTGGTTCAGACCCACATAAAAGACGATGAGCGTCATTCCCTCGTAATCAGATGGCATCCTGCGTGGCCGTCTCCAAGGTGGGTGAAGGTGGGTCATCTGCTTGGAGGCAGAGTAGACTGTGCATCCGTTCTGTTCACCCATTTGGAGGAGGAGAGCCTCAAACCCGGTGCATGTGATTCACAGCCCGTGAGGTGTGAACAAATGTTAACAGAAGCACAGTCTAATCTGGCCAGCCCTTGCACCTGCTCATTGTGTTCATGAGGTCACCAATCATGAGGTGGTTGGTGTGCAGCTGCGCCTGCGTGGACATGGTCGACAGATGCAAGGTCCCAAAAGGATGCAGGCTGCTGTCTGAGGTCACACACACACACACACACACGGAAGAGAATACAGTACAGGAAACCCTCGGGTTACGTCACCTGCGACCTACGGTGATGCGGACTTAACGATTTGCCTCTTTGAAAGAATGCCGTCGACATACGACCGAAAAAACGGACTTACGACAGAAGTACATTAGAAGTATATAATCGAGATACGGAAAAAAAAGTGCGACACTACGGCAAGGTGGGGGAGGGCTACAGTACCTTGAGTGTTCGCGCATGACAGTGGGCGTGACCCTGGAGTAGGGATGGGGCGACACTGCCGTACTATTTAAAGGGATGCGCCATCTTGACCACGTTGTTGAGTTTCGGCGAGAGAGAGAAAAGCAAACGTACGTACTAGGCATGTAACGGTTGTAATGGGTTTACCGAACCGTTTCGGTACAGCACGTTCGGTTCGGTCCACCTGCATACCGTTTCGGTTATTTTTTCACTCATTGAACGTTAATATATGCGCCGCGGAACAAAATTTCCTGGTCGCGTTTCAGCACGGAGCTATTATCGCGACGCACGCGCAGCATTATTAGCCATTAGCTGCTCGCTCCGGTCTCCTGTTTGTGAACGTTATGGCTTTCTTGTTAAAAGACGAGCGCACACGCAGCTTGTGTGGACATTCACGAAGACTCTGCAGCAGCTGCGTGAGCTCTCTGCGCGCGCTGGAAACTACGTCATCGGAATGTGAACAGAAACATCAGCTGTTGCAGAAACACCGCTAAAAGCAGCTGCTTTTAAACAACTTTTATCAGGTAATCAGAGCGGTCCAGAGCAATAACACAAACTGTATGAGTTTTTAAAGATCTGAATCTAGTCTGAATGTTTTTTATGCGCAGTTGATCCTTGCTATGAGACATCCATCACGTCAACACTTCAGTCAAAAAGTTCAGCTCTTTATGAAAAAACTCAAACTGATTGTGAACAAGTCCTGGAGCTGATTTAAGCCCTGCCCTGATGATGAGTGGGAGATTCAACCGTTCAAGAGGTAATAATAAATTCAATTTATACCGCACTTTTCATTAATAAAAATCTCAAAGTGCTACAACAATAAAACAAGTGATAAAATCAAATAAAATCAATAATGATATCAACTAAGATTAAAGACAGAATCATGTGGAGGCAGAATAGGCCTGCTTAATAAATAAATAATTAAAACAAGTGATAAAATCAAGTAAAATCAATAATACTATCAACCAAGATCAAAGATAAAATCATGTGGAGGCAGAATAGGCTTGCTTAAAAAGAAAAGTCTTTAAACCGCTTTTAAAGTCAACCAGTGACTGTGGAGCTCTCAGGTAGTCAGGGAGGGAGTTCCATAGGCGGGAGGCAGCCACACAGAATGCCCGGTCTCCCATGGTCCTTAATTTGGTTAGTGGAATGTGAAGTAGATTACTGTTCTGTGATCATAGAGACCGGGTGGATGAATATGGTGCAAGAATGTCCTTTAGATAATCTGGTGAAGTTCCGTGTAAGCATTGGTGTGTAATGAGAGCAGTTTTGTACTGAATTCTGTAGGTGACAGGAAGCCAATGGAGGTTATGGAGAATGGGTGTAATATGTTCAAATTTACGAACTCTCAACAAAATCCTTGCTGCACTGTTTTGAATATATTGAAGCTTCTGAAGATTTTTGCCAGGGATTCCAATAAGGTATTGTAAGGTATTGTTCAAAGAGTGGTGAAGGCTGCACAGAAGTCTGTGGGAGTCAGTCTCCCCACCATCACAGACATCTACACCTCCAGATGCAGAAAAAGAGCCACCTGCATCATGAAAGACCTCACTCACCCAGCACACTCACTCTTTGCACCACTCCCCTCGGGACGGAGGTTGAGGAGCATCAAATGTAGAACCACTAGACTGAGGAACAGCTTCTACCCTGAGGCTGTCAGACTCATGAATAAATAAATAATAAGAATAAACACTGCAAAATGTCACATCATGCTGATACTGATCTGTTTCTTGTTGCTGCGTTCATCTGTGACCATCTGCTCATGTTCGTGCTGCTGTTTATAATGATGTTTTTCTACTACATTAGGGCTTAGTGTATTACTAGCTGATGTCTCTCTTAGTTAATCCTAGATGTTATTATTGTTTTTCTCTTGCATTTGTTGTTGGATGTAACTGGGACCCTGTGTACATAATCTCGTTTTCAACACATGTACTACATGCGGTGCAAATGACAATAAATTCTCTCTGACTCTGACTCTGACTTCTTTTATTATAATTATTATTTATAATTTATTATCATTTAAAATCATAATCTTATTAACTTATTTTTTTTACCTCTGTTTTTTTATTTCCAGTATTTCCAGTTACAGAGGTAGCATGTCTCTTCCACTTCAGGGAAATCCACCAGAGATCACCTGCTGCAGCTAAGAAGTGTGTGATGACTGAACTGAACTCTGGTTGTGAGTAATGAGGACAAATACAGCCACACTACTGCTACTGGACAAAAACTTGATTAGTTAGATTGTAAACAGTCTGTTGCTGCTTATTGTTCTGGTTCTGACTGTTATTGTATTTATTAAGATTTTTATTATTGTTAATATAGTTTATTTATTGTAGAGTGCTGTTTATTTAAAATATCATCCAAATGGGTCACTTTTATTTATTACTACAATACAATACAAACATATTTTTGGCACATTTTCAAAATAAACATTTTGTTAGTCTTTATTTTGTCTTCTTTTTTTTTGTACCGAAAATAAACCGAACCGAGTCCTCCTTGTAGTTGAACCGAACCGAAATGTGATTTTAGCGTACCGTTACACCCCTAGTAGTATCATCATTAGCATTGCATTCAGTTAGCATTAGGTTTAGCAACATTTTTTAGCCACAGGTAGCATAGGTTTAGCGAGCAGTATTTTATTAGCCACAGGTAGCATAGGTTTAGCGAGCTGTATTTTATTAGCCACAGGTAGCATAGGTTTAACGAGCGGTATTTTATTAGCCACAGGTAGCATAGGTTTAACGAGTTTTTTTTTAGACAAATTTTTTTTTGTGAGAGATAAATAAAATGGGACCCAAGAGGCCTTCGAAGTCCGCTGATAAGGGTGCGGGTAAGAAACCCAGGCAGACCATAACCCTCGAGACGAAGCTAAAGATTGTTAAAATGTGTGATGGGGGCATGTCAGCGACCGAGGTAGCAGTGAAGCTAGGCTTTCCGCGTTCGACGGTGGGGACGATCAAGGCAGACAGAGAGAGAATTCTGGACCAAGTGCGTCGTTCCGCACCCATGAAGTCCACAATTATTACAAAACAGAGAACGGGTGTTTTGGTGGAGATGGAGAGGTTGCTCTTGGTTTGGATCGAGGACAATGCTCAAAGGCGCGTGCCCGTGAGCATGGCCGTGATCAGGGAGAAGGCCCGCATGATTTACAGCACGTTGAAAGCTAGGAGTGAGGGAGGTGCAGGGGTGGAGGGGGCAGGACAGAGCGACCCAGGCGAAGGCACGTCACAACAGAGCGATTCAGGCGAAGGCACGTCCCAACAGAGCGATCCTGGAGAAGGGACGTCAAGCAGCACGTCAGCGAGGGGTGCTGTGGGAGAGGGGGACACTGGACCTGAGGAATTCACTGCCTCCAAAGGATGGTTTCAGCGCTTTAAGGAGAGAGCGAATTTGCACAACCTAAAAATACAGGGTGAGCATTTAATTTCTCTTTTTTTTGTTACAGGTAGTCCATGACTTCCGATTTTAAAAAAAAAATTCATTTTACTGTTTTTGTGTGCATTCAAACAGGTGAGGCAGGAAGTGCTGACCACGCAGCAGCTGAGGCCTTCCCTGACAAACTGGCTGAGGTCATCAGGGACGGCGGGTACACTGCCCAGCAAGTGTTTAATGTCGATGAGACAGGCCTGTTCTGGAAGCGTTTGCCCAACAGGACCTACATTAGCAGAGACGAGCGAATAGCAGCAGGTCACAAAGTTGGCAAGGA
The DNA here is from genome assembly GCA_038048925.1 of Garcialebias charrua. Classification (NCBI taxonomy): domain Eukaryota; kingdom Metazoa; phylum Chordata; class Actinopteri; order Cyprinodontiformes; family Rivulidae; genus Garcialebias; species Garcialebias charrua. Next base: position 18,104 of record JBBPBX010032219.1, on the reverse strand, counting down.
GCGCCTGACCTTGCTGCTTGGGGGGAATGCTTCTGGGGACTGCAAACTCAAGCCCTTGTTGATTTACCAATTTGAAAGCCCCAGAGCCTTCAAAAATGTTGATAAAGGAAGGCTTCCAGTCTATTGGGCAGCAAATAGGAAGGCCTGGGTAACGCTGGAAGTGTTTTCAAAATGGTTTAAGCTACATTTTGTGCCAGATGTCCGGCGTTTTTGCCGTTCCCAAAATATTCCCTTTAAAGTCCTGCTGGTGTTGGACAACGCTCCAGGACACCCCCCTGATCTCACCGACATTAACACGGATGTGCAGGTGGTGTACCTTCCTCCTAACACGACCTCGCTGATCCAGCCGATGGACCAAGGGGTGATAAGTACGTTTAAGGCGTACTATCTCCAGAGGGTCATTCGTAACGCTTTGGAGGCAACCGGAATGACTCCAGGTGTCAGCCTCAAAGACTTCTGGAGAAAATACAACATCCACGATGCTGTGCTGAACATTGATCACTCCTGGAATCGTGTGACTCAGAACAACCTGAGCGGCGTGTGGAAGAAGGTGTGTCCACAGCTTGTTCAACAGGTACACGATTCCAGGGAAGTTGACAATGTCATTGAGGACGTTGTGAGGATGGGCAGGTCACTGGACCTCGAGATGGACGTGGATGATGTCCAACAGCTTCTGGGTACAGAAGGAGAGGAGCTGTCAGTGGATGACCTCATTCTCCTCGACAGGCACGTCCCGGCTGAGGAAGGGGAGCAGGCCAACCCTAACCCACCCAAGACCTTCAGCCGGCAGGAGTTGGCATTGGCTTTCAAGGACTTCCACAGCGGCTTGGCCCCCGGTTAGAGAGGCAGGACGAAGATGGGGAGAGGTTTGAGAGGGCTCGAAGAGTCATCTTGGGCGGGCTTGCGTGTTATCAGCAGATCATGGACGAGAAGAAGCAAGAGGCTGTGCAGAGCAGCATGTTAAAGGACAACACCCACCATGACAGTAACAATTCACCATATTGAACTATTACTGTAGTAGAATATTTCGTCTATTTTCATTTTTGCATTTGGGCCAGGCGAGGGTTAAAAAAAAAAAAAAAAAAACGAGTCCCGAATGAATCCGGAAACGCGGCCGAAAAGTGTCGAAGTGTGGAGTGACTTTTGTCACGTCTCCACCCAGAAGGAAGGGATGAGTTTCCATGGAGGTTTATGAGAGTGAGAGTAAAACTGCATATTTCCTGGTGCATTTTTGTGTACAGCTGGACCAGTGCTCTGTTTTTATTTTTTATTTATTTTATAGACCTTTTTAATAAGATATAACACCGCTGCGACTGTTGCTGGCTGCTCTCCTCTCCTCTGCCCAGAGAGGAGCGAGCCGCGCGGCTTCTCCCGTCTTCTCCCTGGCTCCCCGTTCCGCTGCGTCAGCTTTGAAGTTCGTGCCGGGGCTCGGTTCTGTCCCAGCCTTGTTGCTGGAGCACGGGGAAGCACGGGAGAGCACGCGCGCTCAGAGCTCCGCGCCGCGGCTGCCTTTCTACTCCCGACCTGTCTGGTCAGGGGAGAGAATAAAAAGCCGATGCGGAAATTAATGAATTTGTCGCGATCAAGCGAATTAAACTAGTATGTCTACGTGGATGCTGCTCAGAATATGACAGACATCAGTGAGCGACCGCTTCTCTTTTTTTTCCTCTCTTAGAGCAGCGGTCATGGAAGTTGATGAAGGCTTATTATAACTCCGCCTGTAACTCCAAGGCGTCACTTTAGTGATGTGAATGCCCATATTTGGAGAGGGGCAGATCTTCCCGGAGCTTCTGCTAAAATCTGCTATAAATCATGAAATAACACATTTAGCGTTATTTCTCTACAATATAAATAAACGCTCCTGTATTATTTTTAAATAAACTAATACATATTAATGGCGATGCAATTTGAAAACATGGTGGGTCATGGACTTTAAGGTTTGTCACCAAGGTCTCTGCAGCTCCTCCAGGATCTGCTGGTGCACCAGAAGATCCAACACCAGCCAGTCCTCTTGCAGCAAGCCCGGATGACTCCATGGACAGCTCACCCTCTCCCCAGTAAAAGACGCCTCCCCTCTCCGCCTCCCCTCTCCCTCCCTCTAGGTACAGTACTGTAATGAATTGTTATTTTTATTTTTCTGAGTTGTGTCACGTTACACACAGTAACTTCATCTGTTAATCAATTTGTATCTGCTTATGTTCACAGCCTGCTGCTCCTCCTCCTCCTCCACCTCCTCTCCACCAGCTCCACCATCCCATCACTGACCTGCCCACCTTCACATACCAGCACAGCATCGTGTGAAAGGTACAGCAAAGACATGTCAATGTTTTTTCCTGTAGTTTTTGTTTTATGCTACATCTACTGTAAACATCACCGCTCTCTCGACAGCCTCCAAAGCGTCACGCCCCCTTGGTCCATCAACACATGTGCACCACACCACACAGGTAAGGAGAAGTTGTTGTTGTCTGTGTTTTCATTCTTTGCAGATGTTCACGTCTGTGTGTGGGTTTTTACAGAACCACCTGTTGCTCTTGCCTCATGGATGGATGTGTGTCCACTCTGTCCTGCCTGCCTGCCTGCCTCTCTCTCTCTAGCACCTCTCCATCATTGCACCACACCAATCAGGTTAGGACAAGATGTTTGTCATCTTCAGATCTTCACAGGCCCACCTGTAAGTGCACATGTTGACTTTTGTGTTTTTGTAATGTCTTCACAGCTCACATCGTGGACTTTCCTCATGGATGGATGTGTGTCCACTCTGTCCTGCCTCTGTCGTCCAGGACATCAGTCCTGCCTGTCTCTGGTGTCCTTCCATCTGCCTCCATCCATCACCTGTGTCAACACCTTCTGCATGTATGACTGCTGCAAAAACAAACAAAAAAACACCTGTTCTGATGGACAGAACTGCTCACATCAGGACCACACCACTGAGCCCACACCTGGCCTAAAATGCTCCCATCATTCATGGTTGAGCACTGGCTAAGCAGTTCCATCTGATCCAGGTTTGAACTTGAGAAAAACATCAGTGTCTACCTACACTTCAGTCAAAGTAAGGACATTTTGTTTCCTTGTTTCCTTTTTCTGCTGCTTCTAGCTTTTTTAGAGTTCATGGACTTTTTCATGCACATGGACTGCACACCAACACCACATGGACTGCACTGGTTTCAAAAACATGATGGTTGCAACATGTTAACAGCTGCTGCTCAAAGAGAAGTGTTCATGTTTCATGGTTGACATGTTTTTGCTGCTGCTGGATGCATGGATGAATGCATGGGAGTTCCTTATCATTTGCTGCATTTTGATGTTAACAGCTGCTGCTCAAAGAGAAGTGTTCATGTTTCATGGTTGAACTCATTTGCAGATTATGGCTGAGAACTGTTCAGGAAGAGATTTGTATTTTGTATGCTTTGTCTGTGCTGAAAAAAACATTTCAGTACTGTACCTGTACATGCTGTACTGGTTTTGTGTGTTTATGGATGAATGTGTGGTATAATGTGTTATCTAAGTGTTTGTAAATAAAGTTCTGTGCATGTTTATGGCACAGGATGTCCGCTTGTTCATTCTCATGCCGTTAAAAGTGTGTGCGGCGCTCCGTTAGCGGTATAGCCGCGACCTACGGCAGAAATGCGGACCTACGACAGGCACATGTTTTTGGTCCGCGAGATACGACAGAATCGACCTAAGTCACACCCGTAGGTCCGGATCTCTGACGTAACTCGAGGGTTCCCTGTACAGTAGTTTGTCATAGATATCTTATAATGGGTAGTTTGTGAGAAGACATTCTTTGGATGACCAAAGTGGTCCTGCCCCTTTGAATGTTCCCCTTTGTGTAAAATGAAAAGTTCTTGAAATATTAAACTAGACTTCCGGTTTGATTTTAATAAATAAAATCACTTGAAACCAGATAGATTGCAAAATTACTCCCTTTTGTTTCGCTCATTAAGCAAAGTACAGGTTAATTTTTAGTTGTATTCATAAATTTAAATATTTTTTTTATTCATAGTGCTATAGTGAGAAGAAAACAATCTATTTGCACTTTTATTTTGAAAATTGTACAGTACTTCCGGTTTATTATAGCAGTCACTGGGCAACTTGACACTTCTGACCCGATCCTTGTGAGAGGGACGTGGGAATCAGTGCTGCTAGTTCACAGTACGCATGCGCGAGCGATGCTAGTCTTCGGCTTTGGGCTCGCGCAGCTTTGTGCTAATTCTTCTCAGTGTAAGAAGGAGAAAAGTTCTTTTTGAGGCATTACTCAAGATGTCTCCCTGTAGACAGCTGCTCTAACCGGGTCAGAGATGGCCGCAGACGTCGATAAAAGGAGCCCGGACTCCAACGGGCACCCGGCCACGGGCTCCGGGTCGTGGTTCTCCAGGGGGACGTGGACCTTGCTGGTGGTCTGCGCTGTGCCGCTTCTAGCGTTTGGGATGAAGCACTATCAAGATGTCCAGCTGCTCAAACGTCACGTAAGATCCACATCTGGAATGCTCGTTTCGTGCCTCAGGGCGTCATTTATGAAGAACACTTCTGTGAGCTGCTGGTGCGTTTAATGACCTGTGGTTGTAGGGGGATTTTTCCATTGTCCACGTTGTGCTTCTGGTTTTAAAAGTTTTCCCAGCGTTTACTGGTTCTGTCTGTGTACCAGCTGCTGATAAAACACAACAAACTGGTGTTGGCCCCTCTGTTCCCTCCATTGTGCACACTCTTGTACACACGCATCATATTTAGAGAGGGTGGTCTGACATGGTTGTGTAATCTGTAACCCCTGAGGCTGATCTTCATCCTGGGGTTAAATTACATCCTGACTTTAGAAACATTTACTGGAAATGCATAATGCTTCAACGACAAGAGTTTTTGATGATTAGTCCTCCCAAATATTTAATATTTTTTATTACAAGTGATGTCATTGTTCAGTGTCCTAGTTTTTTTAAATTTAATATATTTATTTATTTATTGAAATTCATTCATTTCATTAAAATCAAGTCAACAACTCAAAAAATAAAAACATACATTCAAAATAAACTGAAAGTCAGCAGATGAAGAATAATCTTATAAACTCTGCCCCTTTTTACCCAAATATACTCACAACAATAATTGATCAAAGAACAAAATTAACTACATCACCAAATTTAAGACTACATCAACTCAAACAACAACTCATATGAATTCTTATGCTATTTATCATATTCTTTAAAAAATCACTTTTAACAATCTCTTAAATACATACCGAGATCTGGCTGTTTTAACATTTTCTTCCAGACCATTCCACAATCTTATTCCCTGAATTATTGTACACCGCTCCTTCAAACTGGTAGGACAACAAGGTTTCACAAATATTTCTGTTCCTAAAATAAAAATAAGTGCTCTCCCTTTTAACAAAATTTACTTGTATATTTACAGGCAATATCTTTTTATGAGCCATAATAATAATAATAATAATGAAATCAATTTATAACGCGCTTTTCATTAGTGAAAATCTCAAAGCGCTACACACATTGAATGCTACACACATTCATACACCAGTACAGGTAGTCCCCGATTTACGAGCGCTCTGATCTGCGAGGTTCCAGACTTACGAGCTGCGAATTTTTGGAAAAAACGAAAAAAATACTGAGTTTTCATGTGTTTTTTCACTACAGTTAGTTAGTTAAGCATATAAACACACGTTTCCGATCATTTTTATGCACTCAAAAGTAGTTTTTAGATGAAAATAGAGTGTTTTTAGTCGCGCTAGCGAAAACCGTTCCAATTTACGAGCGGATTTCCGGATTTACGAGAGAAATGGCGGCCGTTCCAAATTACGAGATTTCCGGTTTACGAGCGCCTCGTTGTAACGGATCTCGCTCGTAAATCGGGGACTACCTGTAGTGGCAGACTACCATGCAAGGTGCTTTCCAGTCCTACCGGGAGCAACTCGGGGTTAAGTGTCTTGCCCAAGGACACAACGACACATGGTGTGGGGAACCGGGATTTGAACCGCCAAACTTCTGATCGGGGGGTGACTGCCATTACCACTACGCCACGGCCGCCCCGCCATATACATAAATAGCTAAATGCTATAATCAACCAAGTCATAGAACTTCAATATCTTTAGTTTATGAAACAATGTGTTTGATGGATATCTATAATGTTTTCTGGTAATAATTCTTACTGCTCGTTTTTGTAAAATAAAAATAGCATTTGTAATCATTTTACATGACTTACCACATGACTTACCCCAGACTTCAATGCAGTAAATTAAATGTGGAACAATTATTGCATTATATAACGTGACCAATGCTTTATCCTTTAGTTCCCTTACTTTATACAGTACAGGTGGTCCCCGACTTACGAGCGAGTTCCGTTCCTACGACTATCTCGTAAGACGAAAATCTCGTACGTCGGAACACAAAACACGTGTTCTCGCAAGTCCGGATTTTCGGTCGTAAGTCGGAAAATTTATGCTAGCGCTACTACGAACACTCGTTTTTCATCACAAACGTTCATACTAGTTCATAAACATGCTCAGAAACTTGTTTCCAAACGGTTAGCTAACACACTTTCATCTAATAACACATAAAAGTGCTGTATTTTTTGTATGTTCGTTACAAATTTACTGCTCGTTCGCCAGCTCGTAAGTCTGGAACCTCGTATGTAAGAGCGCTCGTAAGTCGTGGACCACCTGTATTGCTATTGATTTGGATTTTTTTTTTCTTAAATTGTTTATGTGAGGTTTCCATGTCAAATTTTCATCAATGAGGACACCAACTCTGAATCTCAATTCCATCTACTGTAAATGGTGCATTAATATTCCTCTTACTATTGCTGAATATCATGTAAAATATTTTTTCCAAATTTAACAATATTTTATTTAGGTGAAACCAATTTTGTATTTTTACAAATTCTGTCTGTATCATTTCCAACAGTCGTTCTATGTCTTTACCCAAACAAAAAAAATGTTGTGTCATCAGCAAATAAAACACATTAAAAAAGTTCTGACACATCTACCAAGCCATTCACATATAAATTAAATTTAGTCATATTAAAGTTCTGATGCTGAAGCGTGTTCTAACAGTGAGCATCTCTTCTAACCCGTGTTTCCTTCCATTAGAAGGAGAGCGTTCGAACTCTTGGCGCCGAGGGCCTTTTCCTCTTCTCCTCCTTGGACGCCGACCATGACCTGTATCTGAGTCCCGAGGAGTTCAAACCCATTGCGGAGAAACTCTCAGGTGCGTCGTTTCAGTTGTAGCTCGCTCTTCCTCCGATCACGTAAAACACACACTAACTGTGTAGGGGATCCTCACAGGGATCACAGCCGCGGTGGATTTGGAGGAGGAGGAGACTCATGACCCAAATGGGGAGACTTTGATCCTGGAAGCCAAAATGCAGGCTCTGCTGCTCGACTCCATGACGAAAAGCAAGGATGGTTTCCTTGGAGTAAGAAGCCTCCCAGCTCTCCATGCTGCTTTTTAACAGCATGCTTAGTGTTTTGTAAAAACGACAGTTGTCGGAGGATTTGTAATAATCTTTGTGTTTATGTATATTGTTTGTGGCCCAGGTTTCTCACAGCTCGCTAAGCGGCCTCCGTTCTTGGAAGAGCCCTGCGGTGCCTTCGCTGTCTTTCTTTGCCAGCCAGTTCAGAGCATTCCTACCCCCAAAAAACAAGATGGAGGTTGGAGACACTTGGTGGGTGATTCCCAGTGAGCTCAACATCTTCACTGGATTCCTGCCCAACAATCGGTACCACCCTCCCGCCCCAAAAGGCAAAGAAGTAATGCCCTAAAAATGATTTCCCGCTCAGTCTGTTTGGATTGTCCTTTTCTCTGTGTGTTTAAAGCCTTTCCTCTCCTGCTACAGGTTCTCATCCACTCCTTGTTGAGCATGTTCCACCCTCGGCCCTTCATCAAATCACGTTTCGCTCCACAGGGAACAGTCGCCTGCATTCGTGCCAGTAGCGATTTTTATTATGACATCGTCTTCAGGTGAGGAGTGAGACAGGAGGAGGCATGAATGACCTCCATGGTGCTTCATATTTTTGCCAGTTCTACAGTATTTTCCATTTTTATTCTGACTGTCCGGGAAACATAATGACTATTAATGTTATTGTTTATTCTGGCAGGCAGCCACTGTCAGTGTAAAATCAAAACCACTAAGATCGATCCAGCCCAGAGTTTATGTCCTAATAAAAGTTTTCTCTTGGTACCATATACTGTACAGGTGCTGATCATAAATAAGAATATCATAAAAAAAAGTTGATTTATTTCAGTAACTCCATTCAAAAAGTGAAACTTGTGTATTATATTCATTCGTTACACACAGACTGATATATTTCAAATGTTTATTTTCATGATGATGATTATAACTGACAACTAATGAAAACCCCAAATTCAGTATCTCAGAAAATTTGAATAAAACTTAAGACCAATAAAAAAAAGGAATTGTATAAATGTTGGCCGGTTGAAAAGTATGAACATGAAAAGTATGAACATGAAAAGTACGAACATGAAAAGTATGAACATGAAAAGTATGAGCATGCACAGCACTAGAAAAAGCTTAAGAAATTCAGTATAACCACTTAGAAGTGCCCAATGATACATGACATCATTAGAAACGCATCACTGATATGTTAAACAGCACACTTCTGTAACAATCTGTCTGTATGTAGTGCTTTGCTTTGATACTGTTTTATAAATTCTATAACAGGTTTTTAATACAAAGCCAACTGTTGTACAAAGTTTGTTGTTATTCGAATATAAACGTCTGATAAATTTGGAAATGTTCACTATAAAACCAAAATAAATTGATGATTACATTGTACTAACCTGTGTACTTTGGTTTCTAAGCACAGTATACCCACTACAAAAATGTAGACTACACCACTGAGTTTGGTTTACATGTTGTCGCGTGTGTGTTCCTGTACGTTTAGCTCCAAGCTGGTTGATAAGCTCGTCACGTTTTTGTTTTGAATCATTTATTCATCCACACATTGTCAGATTTTATTTTAGCAGTGCTTTGACGAATGCTTTTTGAAGGATGTGTGTATTCTTGAATGCATATGTGTATATTATATTCTGAAACAAGTCCTGCTGATGAATGTAACATATTACCTCCAGTTTTTAGGATGACCTCATTTGCAGAATGGGTTCATTGTTGCTTGTGTGCAGTTAAAGACAATAAACATTGATATCTAACTGGTAATATTTAATCTTAAGAGTGACATAAAGCATATTTAACAAAAATATCTATCTAATGTTCACACTAAACTAGACTTCTAAGAAATTAAATTCTTCATTTTAGGAACTTTCGACCATGTTTTTGTCAAGTTACATCACAATTGTTTCTTATAGTTTAGCCTGAGTGATAAATCATCTAATGGGTTGACCAAATCCTATGCACTTTACAGGCATCACATTCGTTACTATTACACCTTCACCTGATTTCACAGTTTCAGATTTGATGCTGATTAAAAAAATACAAAGCTATAGCTTTTTTTTAGGTTTTATAAGGTTTATGTGGTCTAAATAAAGAACTTGGCCTTCATGCTGTCGTTTCTGATTTTTTTATGCAGACAAAACTGAATATCACCTGCTCTCAGCTCTTGTGGTTTGAGTGTTCTCTGTGTGTGGTGGTTCAGCTTTGTATAAAAATTAAAACTATATATTTAATCTGTACTTATTTTTAGATTACATATATTTTGTTTTTAGGTAAATTGGACAGCTGCTTGAAGACTGGTTTATATTTTTCTAAAATCTTATGTTATAAATGGATTCAGCTTAAAACATTTTATCCGTTGACTTTACACATAATTTAAGAGGAACTTCTAATTTTAGATTAGGGATATTAAGAATTTTTTAGTTTTGGTTTTTAATGTTTCAGAACAATTTGTTTTGTTGATCTTTGCTGCCACCTGCTGGTTATTTTTGGACCTGCTCTAATCGTTTTCGAAAACTGACAAAGATTACTGTATTTCTCAAGTTTTACAAGTCAACTTTCAACATGGGAATTTCAAAATCAAGTAAAATGGCCACATGAATGAGTCAATTTTATACCCATAAAATGTAACAAAAATAAGCTTTTTTCATTCATTCAACCTTAGACAGGTTAATCCCACTGAGGCTCAGGGACTCAGTTACAAGAGAGACCTGATTTTAACATGTGATGACAACAGTGGTTAATAACAACAACAAAAGACAGTCATAAACGAGGCATACAGATTAAAAAATATATATTCTTTTTTAATAAAGTAAAATGGCAACCAAAAGCACAGTCAAAAGAAAAAAAAGTTGAGAAAAAACAGCTAATTCAAAAAAGTCTTTATATTCTTGCTTCAAGGGTTATTAAAGTTGAACATGAACAACTCAAAATGTTTGGTTACCTGAAATTTTACAAACTGACAAAGTTTGTTATAGGCATGCTGTGTTTAATTCATCCTTTAATTTCAAACATCTATTTTAATTTAAACTATACTCGCAGTCCAATAATGTCACATGTTCTCAGTTGTAAATCCAGAAATGTATATTCTTGCAACTTTTCAGAGTTCAAAATGACCCACAAGGAATCAAATGTGACGTAGTTAAAACTTTTCTGGAAGTAAAATTCATTCATTCAGCCTTTATTTAGTCAGGTAAATCTTATTGAGGCTCGAGGGCTCATTTACGAAAGCGACCTGCTACAAACTAAAGAATGATGAACAGCAATGGTACAAGTACATTAAACAATAAACAAAAGAAAAAGTAGCAAAAAGTAGCAAACATTATAAGTAGAGAGGCTCGTTATTGACTTTTTTGCCGATATTCGATATGCCGATATTGTTTAACACTTAATTTCCGATTACGATATTAACCGATATTACAAACCGATATTAAGGTGAAATTATATATCTCCTGTCAGGGACATTTTGTCTGCTTTATTGTGTTGCCCCACTGGATACATTCCATAGGCAAACAGTCTGTAGAAAACAAGAACCATTTCAACTGAAGTTATGGAAAAACTGCCATATTTATTTTTAATTTTTTTTCTTAAACAATATGTTTCATGCTCTCCCTGAGATAATCCTGACAATACCCACTATAGCTAGGACAAATTTTACTCAACAAATAAAATTAAACATTGTAGCTGTAAAAGTGCTTGGAACATGTAATGTCAACTAAAATAACAAGTAAAATGTACAGCCTACTATAATTTTTCATTGTTAAATAAAATGTGGCTGGCAACAATAACATTTTGAAAACTGCACATTTCTATGAGGTACAAACAACACTTGAGAAATGAGGTAAACCCCAAGCGTTGTTGCCAAACCCAGGTGTTATTTTATCGGGCTTTTGTTATCGGAAGAGAAACCGATACCGATATGTAGAGATTTTACATTTTTATGCCAATATCGGTCCGATAATATCGGTAGGCCGATATTATCGGACATCCCTAATTATAAGGTAGATGTACAAAATCAAAAAACAGGAACAAATCTGCATTGTTTTTTGCCAGGATTCCAACAGATTTAGGTAAATTAGGTAAATTGAGGGAATATTGCATGAATAAATAATATTTATATTACATCCTGTCAGTCTTGTTTTTATTTCCCACATGAGAAGGTTAAATCATTTCATCTGGACAAGATCAGCCTCTCTGCAGTGAGGCTGATCAGACACCAGGGGGCAACATTCCCCGAGCCGCATGCAAGTGGAGCGTTGCGTCAGACAGCGAGCAATTATTTTTATTTTTTTTGTAGTGTGATTCCATGTAGAGAAGTCCTATAGAGAAATTGACATTAAATTATAAAAAGGATCTGTAAAGACATGACTTTTTTGCAGCACGTCTTTACACTTTTCACTCAGCTTTATCCACGTGTGTTCATAACACCGGCAGGATATCAGATTTCCGGTGTTGACCGCTCCGTGGACGGACTCAAACAGCGAAGATATTCCGTCAACTATCCATCCATACATCCCAGACACATACGAGAAAATTGTAAGGTGGTCTTCCGCACGGGCCAGGACTATTTTCTCTGGAAATTAAAAACCCAAACAGCGATCTACGACACAACGTTTCTTTAGCTTAGCATAAATGTGTTGAAGTGAACGGAAGTGCGTCACTACGTAATCACGAGGCGCGACTGAGCGCGGAGGATGACGTCATGCAGCTGGATGATTTCCCATCATGCATCACGTTCTTCAACTGCTGAAACAGCTAAAAATAAACAAAAAAACAAGAATTTAAGCTGTGCAAAACTATTCAGTCTTTCTGTTTTTTATAATAATTTCAGGCTATATTGAATTTGAAGCCAGAATTTTTCCACATTGCAACCGTGAGTGAAAACCGTAGTGGTTCAGACCCACATAAAAGATGATGAGCGTCATTCCCTCGTAATCAGATGGCATACTGCGTGGCCGTCTCCAAGGTGGGTGAAGGTGGGTCATCTGCTTGGAGGCAGAGTAGACTGTGCATCCGTTCTGTTCACCCATTTGGAGGAGGAGAGCCTCAAACCCGGTGCATGTGATTCACAGCCCGTGAGGTGTGAACAAATGTTAACAGAAGCACAGTCTAATCTGGCCAGCCCTTGCACCTGCTCATTGTGTTCATGAGGTGGTTGGTGTGCAGCTGCGCCTGCGTGGACATGGTGGACAGATGCAAGGTCCCAGAAGGATGCAGGCTGCTGTCTGAGGTCACACGCACGCACACACACATACACACACACAGAAGAGAATACAGTACAGGAAACCCTCGAGTTTCGTCACCTGCGACCTACGGTAACGCGGACTTAACGATTTGCCTCTTTGAAAGAATGCCGTCGACATACGACCGAAAAAACGGACTTACGACAGAAGTACATTAGAAGTATATAATCGAGATACGGCAAAACGAGAGACACTACGGCAAGCGGCAAGGTGGGGGAGGGCTACAGTACCTTGAGTGTTCGTGCATGACAGTGGGCGTGACCCTGGAGTAGGGGTGGGCTCTCGGTGAGAGAGAGAAAAGCAAACGTACGTACTAGGCATGTAACGGTTGTAATGGGTTTACCGAACCGTTTCGGTACAGCACGTTCGATTCGGTCCACCTGCATACCGTTTCGGTTATTTTTTCACTCATTGAACGTTAATATATGCGCCGCGGAACAAAATTTCCTGGTCGCGTTTCAGCACGGAGCTATTATCGCGACGCACGCGCAGCATTATTAGCCATTAGCTGCTCGCTCCGGTCTCCTGTTTGTGAACGTTATGGCTTTCTTGTTAAAAGACGAGCGCACACGTAGCTTGTGTGGACATTCATGAAGACTCTGCAGCAGCTGCGTGAGCTCTCTGCGCGCGCTGGAAACTACGTCATCGGAATGTGAACAGAAACATCAGCTGTTGCAGAAACACCGCTAAAAGCAGCTGCTTTTAAACAACTTTTATCAGGTAATCAGAGCGGTCCAGAGCAATAACACAAACTGTATGAGTTTTTAAAGATCTGAATCTAGTCTGAATGTTTTTTATGCGCAGTTGATCCTTGCTATGAGACATCCATCACGTCAACACTTCAGTCAAAAAGTTCAGCTCTTTATGAAAAAACTCAAACTGATTGTGAACAAGTCCTGGAGCTGATTTAAGCCCTGCCCTGAGATTCAACCGTTCAAGAGGTAATAATAAATTCAATTTATACCGCACTTTTCATTAATAAAAATCTCAAAGTGCTACAACAATAAAACAAGTGATAAAATCAAATAAAATCAATAATGATATCAACTAAGATTAAAGACAGAATCATGTGGAGGCAGAATAGGCCTGCTTAAAAATAAATAAATAAATAATTAAAACAAGTGATAAAATCAAGTAAAATCAATAATACTATCAACCAAGATCAAAGATAAAATCATGTGGAGGCAGAATAGGCTTGCTTAAAAAGAAAAGTCTTTAAACCGCTTTTAAAGTCAACCAGTGACTGTGGAGCTCTCAGGTAGTCAGGGAGGGAGTTCCATAGGCGGGAGGCAGCCACACAGAATGCCCGGTCTCCCATGGTCCTTAATTTGGTTAGTGGAATGTGAAGTAGATTACTGTTCTGTGATCGTGAATATGGTGCAAGAATGTCCTTTAGATAGTCAGGTGAAGTTCCGTGTAAGCATTGATGTGTAATGAGAGCAGTTTTGTACTGAATTCTGTAGGTGACAGGAAGCCAATGGAGGTTATGGAGAATGGGTGTAATATGTTCAAATTTACGAACTCTCAACAAAATCCTTGCTGCACTGTTTTGAATATATTGAAGCTTCTGAAGATTTTTGCCAGGGATTCCAATAAGGTATTGTTCTTTTATTATAATTATTATTTATAATTTATTATTATTTAAAATCATAATCTTATTAACTTATTTTTTTTACCTCTGTTTTTTTATTTCCAGTATTTCCAGTTACAGAGGTAGCATGTCTCTTCCACTTCAGGGAAATCCACCAGAGATCACCTGCTGCAGCTAAGAAGTGTGTGATGACTGAACTGAACTCTGGTTGTGAGTAATGAGGACAAATACAGCCACACTACTGCTACTGGACAAAAACTTGATTACTGTAGTTAGATTGTAAACAGTCTGTTGCTGCTTATTGTTCTGGTTCTGACTGTTATTGTATTTATTAAGATTTTTATTATTGTTAATATAGTTTATTTATTGTAGAGTGCTGTTTATTTAAAATATCATCCAAATGGGTCACTTTTATTTATTACTACAATACAATACAAACATATTTTTGGCACATTTTCAAAATAAACATTTTGTTAGTCTTTATTTTGTCTTTTTTTTTTTTGTACCGAAAATAAACCGAAAATAAACCGAACCGAGCCCTCCTTGTAGTTGAACCGAACCGAAATGTGATTTTAGCGTACCGTTACACCCCTAGTACGTACCCTGTATCGATCATCATTAGCATTGCATTCAGTTAGCATTAGGTTTAGCGACAGTTATTAGCCACAGGTAGCATAGGTTTAGCGAGCGGTATTTTATTAGCCACAGGTAGCATAGGTTTAGCGAGCGGTATTTTATTAGCCACAGGTAGCATAGGTTTAGCGAGCGGTATTTTATTAGCCACAGGTAGCATAGGTTTAGCGAGCGGTATTTTATTAGCCACAGGTAGCATAGGTTTAACAAGTTTTTTTTTAGACATTTTTTTTTTGTGAGAGATAAATAAAATGGGACCCAAGAGGCCTTCGAAGTCCGCTGATAAGGGTGCGGGTAAGAAACCCAGGCAGACCATAACCCTCGAGACGAAGCTAAAGATTGTTAAAATGTGTGATGGGGGCATGTCAGCGACCGAGGTAGCAGTGAAGCTAGGCTTTCCGCGTTCGACGGTGGGGACGATCAAGGCAGACAGAGAGAGAATTCTGGACCAAGTGCGTCGTTCCGCACCCATGAAGTCCACAATTATTACAAAACAGAGAACGGGTGTTTTGGTGGAGATGGAGAGGTTGCTCTTGGTTTGGATCGAGGACAATGCTCAAAGGCGAGTGCCCGTGAGCATGGCCGTGATCAGGGAGAAGGCCCGCATGATTTACAGCACGTTGAAAGCTAGGAGTGAGGGAGGTGCAGGGGTGGAGGGGGCAGGACAGAGCGACCCAGGCGAAGGCGAAGGCACGTCCCAACAGAGCGATCCTGGAGAAGGGACGTCAAGCAGCACGTCAGCGAGGGGTGCTGTGGGAGAGGGGGACACTGGACCTGAGGAATTCACTGCCTCCAAAGGATGGTTTCAGCGCTTTAAGGAGAGAGCGAATTTGCACAACCTAAAAATACAGGGTGAGCATTTAATTTCTCTTTTTTTTTTTTTTACAGGTAGTCCATGACTTCCGATTTTTTTTAAAATTCATTTTACTGTTTTTGTGTGCATTCAAACAGGTGAGGCAGGAAGTGCTGACCACGCAGCAGCTGAGGCCTTCCCTGACAAACTGGCTGAGGTCATCAGGGACGGCGGGTACACTGCCCAGCAAGTGTTTAATGTCGATGAGACAGGCCTGTTCTGGAAGCGTTTGCCCAACAGGACCTACATTAGCAGAGACGAGCGAATAGCAGCAGGTCACAAAGTTGGCAAGGAGCGCCTGACCTTGCTGCTTGGGGGGAATGCTTCTGGGGACTGCAAACTCAAGCCCTTGTTGATTTACCAATTTGAAAGCCCCAGAGCCTTCAAAAATGTTGATAAAAGACGGCTTCCAGTCTATTGGGCAGCAAATAGGAAGGCCTGGGTAACGCTGGAAGTGTTTTCAAAATGGTTTAAGCTACATTTTGTGCCAGATGTCCGGCGTTTTTGCCGTTCCCAAAATATTCCCTTTAAAGTCCTGCTGGTGTTGGACAACGCTCCAGGACACCCCCCTGATCTCACCGACATTAACACGGATGTGCAGGTGGTGTACCTTCCTCCTAACACGACCTCGCTGATCCAGCCGATGGACCAAGGGGTGATAAGTACGTTTAAGGCGTACTATCTCCAGAGGGTCATTCGTAACGCTTTGGAGGCAACCGGAATGACTCCAGGTGTCAGCCTCAAAGACTTCTGGAGAAAATACAACATCCACGATGCTGTGCTGAACATTGATCACTCCTGGAATCGTGTGACTCAGAACAACATGAGCGGCGTGTGGAAGAAGGTGTGTCCACAGCTTGTTCAACAGGTACACGATTCCAGGGAGGTTGACAATGTCATTGAGGACGTTGTGAGGATGGGCAGGTCACTGGATTCCAGGGAAGTTGACAATGTCATTGAGGACGTTGTGAGGATGGGCAGGTCACTGGACCTCGAGATGGACGTGGATGATGTCCAAGAGCTTCTGGGATCAACAGGAGAGGAGCTGTCAGTGGAAGACCTCATTCTCCTCGACAGGCACGTCCCGGCTGAGGAAGGGGAGCAGGCCAACCCTAACCCACCCAAGACCTTCAGCCGGCAGGAGTTGGCATTGGCTTTCAAAGAGTTCCACAGCGGCTTGGCCCGGTTAGAGAAGCAGGACGAAGATGGGGAGAGGTTTGAGAGGGCTCGAAGAGTCATCTTGGGCGGGCTTGCGTGTTATCAGCAGATCCTGGACGAGAAGAAGCAAGAGGCTGTGCAGAGCAGCATGTTAAGGTTTGTCACCAAGGTCTCTGCAGCTCCTCCAGGATCTGCTGGTGCACCAGAAGATCCAACACCAGCCAGTCCTCTTGCAGCAAGCCCGGATGACTCCATGGACAGCTCACCCTCTCCCCAGTAAAAGACGCCTCCCCTCTCCGCCTCCCCTCTCCCTCCCTCCAGGTACAGTACTGTAATGAATTGTTATTTTTATTTTTCTGAGTTGTGTCACGTTACACACAGTAACTTCATCTGTTAATCAATTTGTATCTGCTTATGTTCACAGCCTGCTGCTCCTCCTCCTCCTCCACCTCCTCTCCACCAGCTCCACCATCCCATCACTGACCTGCCCACCTTCACATACCAGCACAGCATCGTGTGAAAGGTACAGCAAAGACATGTCAATGTTTTTTCCTGTAGTTTTTGTTTTATGCTACATCTACTGTAAACATCACCGCTCTCTCGACAGCCTCCAAAGCGTCACGCCCCCTTGGTCCATCAACACATGTGCACCACACCACACAGGTAAGGAGAAGTTGTTGTTGTCTGTGTTTTCATTCTTTGCAGATGTTCACGTCTGTGTGTGGGTTTATACAGAACCACCTGTTGCTCTTGCCTCATGGACCAGGCTATGGAAGTGAACTTCCACCTGTTGCTCTTGCCTCATGGACCAGGCTATGGAAGTGAACTTCCACCTGTTGCTCTTGCCTCATGGATGGATGTGTGTCCACTCTGTCCTGCCTGCCTGCCTCTCTCCCTCTAGCACCTCTCCATCATTGCACCACACCAATCAGGTTAGGACAAGATGTTTGTCATCTTCAGGTCTTCACAGGCCCACCTGTAGGTGCACATGTTCACTTTTGTGTTTTTGTAATGTCTTCACAGCTCACATCGTGGACTTTCCTCATGGATGGATGTGTGTCCACTCTGTCCTGCCTCTGTCGTCCAGGACATCAGTCCTGCCTGTCTCTGGTGTCCTTCCATCTGCCTCCATCCATCACCTGTGTCAACACCTTCTGCATGTATGACTGCTGCAAAAACAAACAAAAAAACACCTGTTCTGATGGACAGAACTGCT
>JBBPBX010032218.1:10538-34014 GCA_038048925.1 Garcialebias charrua | reverse complement strand
AAAACTTCAGCTGCCTGGAGTGTTTTGAATCATTCCCCAACAAGCCACTGTTTCAGAAACACATGAGCACGCATTCAGGTGAACGACCTTCCAGTTTGGTGGTTCAAAATGTAGAGACCAGATGTAAAAACAGAGAGAAACCATTTTCTTGTGTTGATTGTGGTAAAACGTTTAGATTTCCATCCCAACTAAAATGCCACATGAGAGTTCATACAAGAGAGAACCCATTTACTTGTGTTGATTGTGGTAAAACATTTAGAATTCCATCTCATCTAAAACTCCACATGAGGGTTCATACAGGAGAGAAACCATTTACAGGTACTTGTGTTGATTGTGGTAAAACGTTTAGATTTCCATCTCAACCAAAACGCCACATGAGAATTCATCCTGGAGAGAAACCTTTTACTTGTGTTGATTGTGGTGAAATGTTTAGATTTCCATCTCAACTAAAACGCCACATGAGAATTCATCCTGGAGAGAAACCTTTTACTTGTGTTGATTGTGGTAAAATGTTTAGATTTCCATATCAACTAAAATGCCACATGAGAGTTCATACACGAGTGAAACCATTTTCTTGTGTTGATTGTGGTAAAATGTTTAGAATTCCATCACAACTAAAATACCACATGAGAGTTCATACAGGAGTGAAACCATTTTCTTGTGTTGATTGTGGTAAAATGTTTAGTTTTCCATCTCATCTTAAACGTCACACAAGACTTCATACAGGAGAGAAACAATTTACTTGTGATAAATGTGGGAAAGCCTTTAGCCAGCTGTTTAGTCTCAAACTTCACATGATGCGCCACACTGGAGAGAAACCATTCCAGTGTGGGGTGTGAGAAAAGTTTTTACACACAAGTTCATTTGAATCAACACGTTAATTCATAAAGATGAAAAACTCTTTGCTTGCAGCTGCTGCGATAAACGCTTCAGATCAGGCAGGCATCTTGATGCTCACGCGACCAGCCACTCAGGAGAGAAACTGTTCTGCTGCAGTGACTGCAGCGCAACATTTTCTAGTCGTCAAAGTCTAAACTGGCATGCCTTGCTCCACACAGGTCAGAGTCTATTTGCCTGTGACAAGTGCGATAAGAGATTCATCCAAACGTCCCATCTTAAGAAACACATGTTAATTCACCTGAAAGATAAGCTTATCACTGAATCTTGATGTTTTCCTTGTGAAGACTGGAAAGAAGTTCATCCAGAAGTCTTGTCTTACACTACACATGACCGTGCACACGAGAGAGAAAGCATTCAGCTGCCATGTTTGTGGTGTGGGCTTTACACGACAAGATACTTGGAGAAGACACAAGATGACATTCCACAATAAGTAGAACCTGCTCACTTCCAGGTTTATTTAAGGGTTAATGTTAGGAAAGATGGCACCTCCACTGGCATGCACTGGAGGCTTTATAATTATTTTTATTTATATTTATTGATTGAGAGGGGATGATTTGTTGTGTTGACACAGCAATAGATGCAAGGAAGGAGTGAAAAAGTTGACTCTGAAAATCCTAAAGATTTCACCTGAAGCCACTAATCTTGCTGCATGAACTGGGCCTCTCCATTAGCATTAATGCACTCTATATACTATTTCATATTTGATGTAGAGATATACATGCATGCTTGACTTTGAGATTGTTACAACATTTAGTTATTTTTCTGATCATTAGAACTGAATGACTTCATTCTGTGAAGATGTCCCTTAAAGAAAAAAAAGAAACTCCTTTCCCTCAAACAAAACAACTGAAACATTCCTCTCCCAAGGAAAACAATTACACCCCGTTTCAGACCTGTGACAGTTTAAACCTTTTCTCAGCATCCCGAAGACTGGAAAATGTCCAAAAGAGACTTTTATTGTGTGCAAAGACAACCAAAGATACAATAAATCTAATATCTCAAAGCCCTTTCTGTGAACCTAAAATGGACGTTTTTAGTTCAAACAGATCACCCAGGAAATTCTGGTATCACCTTGTACCAACGTCCAACCAAACTACTCTTCAATGATCGTAACTCAGGATGATAACAGAAAAAGTCTTGTCCCTGTTCAAAAGATTCCTGTGTAGTGTGAGACCCGCGGCCCCCTTTTCTTCATTGAGAAGACTGACAGACTTTTATTCACATTATGGAGATTTAGTAATGGTTTCCTGTAATTAAATAATTGTTTACTGGGAATAACTAACAACATGCTTTGTGGTTTTTCTTACAGGAATACCTGTAGTACAAAAATATGGCAAACTTATTTTTTGTTTACAGTACAAGGTTAACAAAAGTGTTTTTTATTGGTTTTAATCTCACTTAAAGATAGAAGGGTTACATTGATCTTATTTAAGGACTTTTCAGCAAAGAAGATTAAAATAATAATTAATTAAAGTAGAGCCAAATTGGGTATAAGTCCAGCTGTTTCATTCTGATTGGTTCAAATTGACCAACCCCTCAAAGTTATGGGGTGTGGTTGAAAGTTGCAGTCTGAGGACGACCCTCAGATGAGCAGAGAGCAGTGATGAAGAAAAGTAAAGAAGAGGAGAAATAAGGTTTTAGGTCTCAAACAACCTACTTAAACTACAAAAATTTAATGAAGAAGAAAAAAGTGAAGTTCAACTTTAGCAAAGTTTTGATAAAACACCCGCTTCGGATGTTATCAACCATACGTATCGGTCAAAATGTCCGTTATCCCCATTCAATGAGGTCAAAATGCCCATCTTCTACCTCTTACGAGGTTTAAAGGTACGTTATCACCCTTACAATGGATGACAACATGCTCCGTCTTTAGCTACGAGGTTAGGTTTCGATTTCATTCTTTTAAAAGTTTCTTGGTTAGGCTTTTGGTTAGGTTTAGGCACAAGGGAGATTGATAGCGCCCATTGTATGGACTGAACATCCGAATCCGCTGGATAAAACCCTCTTCAGCACTCTGTAGGGTTGCAGAATAAAAAAATCAATTTTTTAAAGAATCTAGATTCTAAGTCAGTGATTGGCGCGAAGCGCAAGGGTAAACCCTGCGCTTCGCGCCAATCACTGAAGACTTCTAGTCCACGCCCACCTGCCGTGGGCCCCGCCTCGGTCTGCTATTTATTCTGTTGCTGACCGAGAATCGGCTCCCAAGTAAGGTAAAACAATTTTTCACCAAGAGCCAGGGAGGCCCGGGGCTTAAAGGGCTCTGCCTGCATTCATATAATCTGGGGTTACAGTACGTAACCAACGTTATATTTCATGCAGGCTATCGCCCTTTAAGCCACGCCCTAGTGGGTTAAAGGCGAAGCAGGATATGGTCCATGCCTCACTGGGTCTGACTGGAACCAACAACCTGGCAACCGCCACCCTCACTGAGGGTACTAGCAGGTGTTCTGTACGGTATTGCCCATCAATAAAGACAGAAACGACTGTGTCATTTAATCAATAGTTTTATTGATAATGAAAGTTTTTTACTCCGCTGCAACCCTGAGGACAGAATGTGTCAAAGAGGAGCTGGAGACATCTCGCAGATAAAAACGAATGAATGGAGTTACTGACGACCAGGAAGCTGCGGAGCAGATATCCTGTACCGACAAACCATTGACCAAGGCAGTGGAAGCCGCCATTCCTCGAGTGGAATGAGCTTTAATGCCCTCGGGAGGCTGTAGACCAGCCGAACTGTAAGCCTGGGAGATGGCCTCACACAACCAATGCGACAAGCGCTGAGGGGTCAAAGGTTGACCCTGAGAGCCTTCTCTGAAATGCACAAAGAGCCTATCAGATTTACGTATTGCAACAGTGCGTTCTACGTAACATCTGAGAGCTCGGACCGGGCAAAGCAAGTGGAGCTGCTCCTCCTCTGGTTTAGAATGAGGAGGAAGGCAAAACCCGTCCAGTGTGATGATCCTGGACTTGAATGAAGACGTTATGACCTTAGGCGTGAATGTTGGGTTAGGCCTAAGTTCAGCAGAACTCCCGTCTCCTTGTATTTTTAAGAAGGAAGGAGAAACAGACAGACCAGAAAGGTCACTTACTCTTTTAGTTGACGTAAGAGCCAACAACAGAGCCGTTTTAAATGATAAGAACTTTAGTGGGACCTCATTTAGAGGCTCAAAAGGATTCTTAGTTAGTGCGTTCAAGACAGTAACCAAGTCCCATTGAGGAGCCAAGGACCGTGAAACTGGCCTAAGACGGCGAACACCTCTCAAGAAACGTTTCATTATGGCATGATTAAACACGGTCCTATCATGAAACCCCTCATGACATGATGAAATTGCTGCAGCATATGTTTTAATGGTGCTGAAAGCCAGATTTCTGTCTAGCAATAGTTGTAGGAAAGATAAAATTGGACCCAGGTGACATGAACATGGGTCCAGATGTCTCTCCGTACACCAACGCTGAAAAGCTGCCCATTTTGAAGCGTAAACAGCTATTGTAGACTGTGCACGCGAGCCCTGAATGGTACCAATGACATCTTTAGAGAAACCGAGGTTTTCTAAGCGTTGTCGTTCAGCGTCCAAGCCCACAGGTGCTGACCTATGACTGGGGGGCTCGTTATTGCACCCCCTGCCTGTAGGAGAGCGTCGTCTCTCCAAGGGAGTTTCCAAGAGTGGCCTGACAGCTGCTGCAGGACCGGGAACCATGGAGCGTTCACGCGCTCCGGAGCGATCAGAATGACTGGCACTCCCTCCTCTCGTACTCTTTCCAGCAGTGTGGATAGCAGAGGAACAGGCGGGAAAGCGTAACTCAATACCTTCGGCCATGGTTTGTGAGCAAACGCGTCCACCCCCAATGGTGGGGTGTCGAGGGGACTCAGGGAGAAGAACAGGGGGCACTGTGAATTCTCGCGCGTTGCGAACAAGTCCACCTCGGCCCTCCCGAACCTGGACCAGATTTGAGACACCAGGTCCGGGTGCAATGTCCAATCTCTGTCCAGAGGCCCCCCTCTTGACATGATATCGGCACCTCTGTTTAGCACCCCTGGGATGTAAACAGCCCTCAGCGATCTGAGGTGAACGTTTGCCCAGCAAAGCAGCTCCCTGGCTGTTTTCAACAGCTGGGTTGATCGAACCCCGCCCTCGTGGTTGATGTAAGCTGCGGCTGTTATGTTGTCCGTGTGTACGAGGACATCCTGATGATGGAGCATGTGCACAAAGTGTTTCAGAACTTTGTGAACCGTTAACAATTCCAACACGTTTATGTGGAGAGACGTGCTGGGCGGCCACGTTCCGCCCACAGTCTGAGACTGACATGTCCCCCCCCAACCGGAAAGAGAGGCATCGGTGAAAACCGCCCGTCGTGACGTCACTTTGCCCAGGGAAACCCCCTCTGACAGGGTCCTGGGGTTTCCCCAGAACTCCAAGTCTGTCCTCACAGACTGGGGAACCGTGAGCTGGCGCCTTTTGTGGCGTGCAGGGTCTATTCTCTGACGAATAAACCACCTCTGCAACTTCCGCATGTTCAATAAACCGAGTTTCACCACCGTGTGGCCTGCGGCCATCATCCCTAACAGCCGCATAATTGTGATCGCCGACACCGTGTTGCGCGGCTTGACGCGGTGGAGGAGTGACGTCAGCGAATCTATTCTCTGGTTCGACAGAACCGCTTTCATTGTTATCGAGCATAAGTTGACTCCCAGAAAAAGTATCTGTTGAGCTGGTGAAACAGAACTTTTCTCCCAATTTATGGCGAAGCCTAAACTGGTCAGATGACTCACCAAAATCTCCGTCTGTGTAGCTGCCTCCATCTTGGATCGAGACAGAAGCAACAGATCGTCGATGTAATACATGATTCGGAAGCCCCTCGAACGCAGCGGTTGTAACGCTGCTTCGATTACCTTTGTAAAAGTCCGCGGCGCAAGCGCGTACCCGAAAGGTAGGCGATTGAACTCGTAACAGGTTCCCTGAAAGGCAAACCTGAGGAACTTCCTGTGTTTCGGGACGATCGGTATGTGGAAGTAAGCGTCTCTGAGATCGATTGCTACGAACCAGTCCCCTGACGTCACGTTCTCGAGGACGCGCTTCAACGTTAACATATGAAAGGGACGTTTCATAATGTAGTCGTTGAAAAAAGACAGATCCAAAATCGGTCTGAGACCTCCAGATTTCTTTGGAACGAGAAAATATTTTGAATAAAACCCGTTCATTTCGTCGTCGGGAGGGACCCCGGAAATGACGTGTTTCGCCAAAAGTTCCTGTAGTTCCAATCTTAGCGCCGCCCCCTGTGCAGGAGACGAGAGCTTCGTCTCCAAAACTCCGTTGAATCTGGGTGGCGTCATTGCAAACTGCAGAGTGTAACCGTCGCGAACCAGACGCCGTAACCATTTGTTCAGAGAGCAAGTTTGCAGCCAAACCGCTCTGTGATCTGTCAAGGGGGCAGCCATCTTGTTCTGCTGCCTGAGGAGACATAATTTGGCCTCTACCGCCGCCAAGTGGACAGAGTCCGCATTGGCCCAAGGGAGGCCGGTTTGAAAAGGGACGTTTACTGCATGTCGCCTCACGGGTGCAGCACTGACACACGTTTGACTCATGTGAGCATGAGAAACGTCTTTTCTGAGACGGATCAGTGGTATTACCTGTGGCTTGAGTCGTTGAAGAAAAAGGCAGAAATGTCCTGGCTGGAGCTAAATTGTCCAGACCAGGCTCATGACAGTTAACTGAGTTAACAAAAGCAGAAGTTTGTCTGACATGACTGTGCAGTGCATCGCCTTGTGCCTGCAAACAGTCACGTACACATGCCCCCGTCTTCGTACGGGGAGGCGGGGCTGGAGTGGGTACAGGGGGACCATCGAAACCACTTGAAGCTCGGCTTTGTGTGGAAGAATGTGCATTGTTTGTATCGCACGAACCTGGAGATGCGTTCACGGACCTCTGAAAGGAGGAAACCAGCGTGTCTGAATAAAAAACACTGTTTTCAAAGACAGATTCTTTATTTTCAGAAACCAAAACATTGCAGAACACATCCCCTGTACACCGTCATTTTTTCATGTCCCGCTTTGCACCTTGGTGCTGGCTGGACCATGAGGACTGCTGGCGACCCCTGCCTCTGGAGCTCCAGGCTCCCCGCTGGAAGTAGGGAGCCGGTTGTCCTTTGGACGGGGCTGGTGTGTGCGGCACAGCGAATGTCTTTGATGGGGATGAAAGCCTCTTCTCGCTGCGGTACGCCTTACTCTGCTCCGTAGGGCGCACCGGACCGTGTGAAGCTCGAGGGTCTGCCCGCGGCGGAGCAGCGTGCTTCCTCACCTGCTCGAGCGCGTCTGTGGACGAGCGCAGATGGTCGAACACAGCCTGGTAGTGATCGCCGAAAAGACCCTGCGTCGAAATCGGCCCCTCCAGAAGCTGTCGCTTGATCTCCTCTGTGATGGTGGGGCACAGCTTGAGCCACACCTGACGTTGGAGCAGCGTAGCCCACGCTGTGATCCTTGCAGAGCAGGTCGCCAGTGCCCCGCACAGGTTGGTGATGGCGTCCAGAGCCGCTCCTGCGTTCTCGTGCGTCGGCTCCCGCCCGACTCCGACAGCGAGGAGAGCGATGTTATTTGCCGCGGCACCAACCTGCGAAGCACACTTGTGGATGCGGTCCTGCATCTTTGTAGAGAACTGATCTGCAGGTGCTGGTGGTGTCGCGGGTTTCCCCACAAGTTTGGCGGATTTTAGGCCAAAAACCGCGGACAAACTTTGCTCCAGTGGTGGAACCGAGGGGAAGGTCTGGTCCGTCAGTCCCTGGACCTTCGTCACCGGCACAAATGAGGAAACAGGCGCCCTCATTTTCAGCGGGTCACGTCCTTCAGCCTGCAGCAGAGAAAGGATGTCTGGAACGCACGGCCAGATCATCTGCGCCTGGCTCACAGGCTTCGCAGCGAACCGTCCCGCCAGGAGTGGTGTCGCAGACGTCTGAGTGGTGCATTCAGGGACCGTCATGCCGCACGTACCCGCTGCCCACTTGATAATGTCCGGCAGCGCGTTGGCCAGGTTGAAGAGAGGACCTGGCTCGACCGTGTCGGGGTCCGTTGGTCCTGCGCCCTCAGGAGACGGAGCCCTGCTGCTGCACGACTCCACATCAAAGAGCTGGTTGGTCACTGGATCGTGGTCCGCTGACTGGCCAGCTGGCATCTGTGTGGACGTGGCGGCCATGCCGACCACGGCTGCTCCCTCGGTGGGGGGTATTGTCGGTTCCACGCACTTCGATAGAAGTGGGGCAACGCGACTGCTAGCTCCTTCCAGCTGGGGAATGAAGGGTGAGACCGGACCTGAACCCCCAGCGGGGGAGAGACCGGCCTCGCTAGCTACCACTAGGGCGTGGCTTAAAGGGCTCTGCCTGCATTCATATAATCTGGGGTTACAGTACGTAACCAACGTCTTTTGCAGATCGGGACTAATGCACTTCCGGTCGCCATTTTGGGTGTATGCGCAGATAGTGTGCGCAGATACCCGTTCAGTTAAACAGGAAGTCCGTGGAAAACACAGTGCGATTCATAGCGATAACATCAGCAAAATGGAAAGTAAATATAAAAATGAGAAGAAGCCGTATAGAGAGAAACTCAACGTGGAAGCCAGAGACCGTTACATGGCGAAGTTGACGTCAATTAACAACGTACAAGCCCAAAACCAGAAAAGTTGGCACGTTGTGGAAATCGCAAATAAAAACAGAATACAATGACTTGCAAATCTTTTTCAACCTATATTCAATTGAACACACTGCAAAGACCACATACTTAACGTTCGAACTGGTAAACTTTGTTATTTTTTGCAATTATTAGCTCATTTGGAATTTGATGCCTGCAACATGTTTCAAAAAAGCTGGCACAAGTGACAAAGAAGACAGAGAAATTTGAGGAATGCTCATCAAACACTTATTTGGAATATCCCACAGGTGAACATGCAAATTGGGAACAGGTGGGTGCCATGATTGGGTATAAAAGCAGCTTCCTTGACATGCTCAGTCATCCACATAGAAGGATGGGGCGAGGGTCACCACTCTGTGAACAAATGCGTGGGCAAATTGTCGAACAGTTCAAGAACAACTTTTCTCAACGAGCTATTGCAAGGAATTTAGGAATTTCACCATCTACGGTCCGTAATATCATCAAAAGGTTCAGAGAATCTGGAGAAATCACTACACGTAAGGGGCAAGGCCGAAAACCAACATTGAATGCCCGTGACCTTCGATCCCTCAGGCGGTACTGCATCAAAAACCGACATCAGTGTGTAAAAGATATCACCACATGGGCTCAGGAATACTTCAGAAAACCACTGTCAGTAACTACAGTTCGTCGCTACATCTGTAAGTGCAAGTTAAAGCTCTACTATGCAAAGCAAAAGCCATTCATCAACAAGATCCAGAAACGCCGCCGGCTTTGCTGGGCCCGAGCTCATCTGAGATGGACTGATGCAAAGTGGAAAAGTGTTCTGTGGTCTGATGAGTCCACATTTCAAATTGTCTTTGGAAACTGTGGACGTCGTGTCTTACGGACCAAAGAGGAAAAGAACCATCAGGACTGTTATAGGCGCAAAGTTCAAAAGCCAGCATCTGTGATGGTAT
This sequence comes from Garcialebias charrua, assembly GCA_038048925.1. NCBI lineage: Eukaryota > Metazoa > Chordata > Actinopteri > Cyprinodontiformes > Rivulidae > Garcialebias > Garcialebias charrua. The sequence goes on along the minus strand of JBBPBX010032218.1, from coordinate 24,522 downwards.
GGGGGTGCATTAGTGCCCAAGGCATGGGTAACTTACACATCTGTGAAGGCACCATTAATGCTGAAAGGTACATACAGGTTTTGGAGCAACATATGCTGCCATCCAAGCGACGTCTTTTTCATGGACGCCCCAGCTTATTTCAGCAAGACAATGCCAAGCCACATTCTGCACGTGTTACAACAGCGTGGCTTCGTAGCAAAAGAGTGCGGGTCCTCCCCTGGCCTGCCTGCAGTCCAGACCTGTCCCCCATTGAAAATGTGTGGCGCATTATGAAACGTAAAATACGACAACGGAGACCCCGGACTGTTGAACAACTTAAGCTGTACATCAAGCAAGAATGGGGAAGAATTCCACCTGAAAAGCTTCAAAAATTGGTCTCCTCAGTTCCCAAACGTTTACTGAGTGTTGTTAAAAGGAAAGGCGATGTAACACAGTGGTAAATATGTCCCTGTGCCAACTTTTTTGCAATGTGTTGCTGCCATTGAATTCTAAGTTAATGGTTATTTGCAAAACAAAATAAAGTTTCTCCGTTCGAACATTAAATATATTGTCTTTGCATTCTATTCAGTTGAATATGGGTTGAAAAAGATTTGCAAGTCATTGTATTCTGTTTTTATTTGCGATTTGCACAACGTGCCAACTTTTCTGGTTTTGGGCTTGTAGATCCATACGAGGTAGCAGCTAAGCTAGCAGCTAAGCTAAGGCATGGACGTCCGAACCAGGGCTACTTCCACCAACAACAAATATGGATATTATTTTCTATCTTGTAAATGGTGTCAGTGCCTACACATTTGACGAATTTGGTGGTCACAGCAAAGGTAAAAAACCCTAAACGTAACATCTTAGTCATCTTAGTCAAAGTTATACAAATGTCACTTCACAGCTAGTTTAAAGACACAAGTTGTGTGTGTGTGTGTGTGTGTGTGTGTGTATGTACACACACACATATACAAGTATACATAATACATATATATATACACATATATATATATATATATATATATATATATATATACATACATGTAGGCCTATGTATATATGTATGTGTATATATATACACACACACACACTTAAATATATATATATACATTACTGTACTGTATATGTGTGTGTGTGTGTACATTTTGTATGTGTACATTTTCTAAATAAACATAGCTATACACACATATTAATTTATGTGAGTTTTGTGTGTCTGCATAAACATACCTGTAATCCATACATTAAGTATAATAATTTACACCCCAAAGCAACACATTAATCTTAATATGTTGTATACGTTGTTCGAACATTTTACTCGTCTGTATTACAAGTAATTTTTACTGTATTTTGAGTCTTTTTTTAGGTGATGGATGTGTTTGTATCCACTCAGATACCTTCAGGTCCGTCCAGCAGCTCAGAACCTTCTGCACTGCCCTCTTCATCCTGACGAGCACCGGCTCAGAGAAGCTGAGTGGTGAACTGAGACTTCCTCACACTTTGAGAGGGTCAACAACAACCAGAGGCTACAGCAGGAGAAGTAAAACGACCTATTATGACGTTCTCAACGTGTCCCCTAGTGCCACACAGTCTCAGATCAAGACGGCGTACTACAAGCAGTCCTTCATCTACCACCCTGACAAGAATGCGGGCAGCCAAGAGGCCAACCACCGCTTCTCTGAGATCAGCCACGCTTACACCGTTCTGCGCAACATCAGCAAGAGGAGGACGTATGACCAGGGCATCCTGAACAAGTCTGACGCAGGGAGACCGTCCACTAAAGAGACAACGAGCAGGCTCACAGGTTACCATCGACAATACAAAGCCAGACACATGTACCAACCCGATGGGAGGCCCATCTACGATTTTGACGCCTATTATCGGGCTCATTATGGAGAGCAGCTGAGGAGAGAGAGGGCCATGAGAGCCAGGAAGCAGCAGGTGGAGGAGATGCAGGAGAGGAACCACAGGCAGAAGCAGGAGAGAACGATAGTGCTTACTTTTTTGTTGGTGACGACCACGACAGGGCTTCTTTTTATCAGTCTCACCAGACCTTGAAATGGCAGCAGCCGGACGGGTGGCTTCACAGCACAAAACCTTATACCAGCTGTCCAGCACGCTGGTGGACTAATGATGATTTGGGCCTGGTTTTGCAGCCAGAACCTTAGTGTTTTTACAAAATGTGCACATTTTCTGCCAGATAACATTTGCATTCTGAGCTGAATATACAGTATGGGTGCAATAAAGCCTCTGCTGCTTCAGTTTCTATATTTTTGAAACAAACTCAGTTTTTGGGGCACTGTGAATCATTTTTAGTTTTCTACAAACTGCCTTATGTGCTTTCTAGAAAATTCACTTATACAGTTTACTATTTACTTCAGCAGACCGACTAACTTGGAAAAAGTCAATTCAGGAGAACTCCAATTAACCAGCACATGTTTACAATGAGCTCGTCTGTGAATAGAAAACAGAAGCTGAGCTGTTTGGGTTCAGAAAGGTGGTGCTGGTCAAATGTGAGGCACATACTTAGCTTAATAAAGATGGCTTTAACATTTGAGAAGCTTTTGTAATTTTATTTTTATGCCAGAAATATTTAATATGTTACATTTTTTAAACCTTTGTTTAGCATCACGAAATGTTACAATTAATAACCACCAAAAATTAGATATGTGGGTGTTAATAATCTTGACAACAGTTGAACCTTTTGTATGTTTATTTCATTTCATTGTGTCATAAATCATTTACAGTAACTGTCACATTAGATGGTCTCTCTGTAAAAAATTTCAAAGCGATCAATAATCACAGCAACCTTATTTCCAAATGATTGCACAAGCTCATGTGGCATAACTTTACGCAATGTGTCTCTGTCTGGCCACACAATAGAAGGTTGCAGGATTTTATATAATTGTGACACAATTTGTGACAGTCCCCTCAGCAATTTATTGAGATTCATCAGTCGGATCTGAAAAGCATTCCAGCTGAACCTCAGCCTCCTCCAGGACATGATGGCCACAAATGTCTTCATCCTGCTGTGCCACTAACTCAGCTTCTTGTGATGTGCTGTTATGTTGCTGGTGTCGTTTACGTCGTCTTGCACAGCGTCCTGCGTCAGTCGGTTTAACTTCAGTGTGACCGACACGCAGAGATGGAGCCCAGTCTGCATCACTTTCGATCATCTCATAAGCTGGCTGACGTGCAATCACATAGAGATGACAGATAAGTGACAGGTGACAGCTGTGATGAGAGAAATGCAATTTACATATTGCAGTTTTGAAAATAAAGTTGACTTTGAGTTTGACTTTTTTTATATGTCAAGACAGTTTTTAAATCCTGTTCAGGCTTATTGCTATTTTATCCCTGTTTTTTTTTAAGACTTAGACAGTAGTTATAGTCTAAATATGACTTAGCTCTGTTTTCACACCTAGTCACAAACTATTAGTTCACAACTGTTTTTATCATTTAAGGGGCATTTAAAAGCTGCAAGCTATTTTATCTCAAACAGAATAAAAAATGATTGTCCATGCTTTTATTTCTTCTCGGTTGGGTTATTGTAACAGCCTTTTAGTAAAGATTACTAAATCTTTTTGGAAAGCACTTTGTAATTGTATATCCGTCAAATGTGCTATATAAATAAAGTTTACTTAACTTTAGTTCATTATTCGTTCATTTAAGCACTGGATAATAATAATAAATAGGATATAAATACTGTAAAGTACTTGTGTTTGCCACTGGGTGTCACTGGTGACTAAGGTTGAGGTGGAAAAGGAGACGACATGACATCTAACTGTATCATCACAGGACAGAGAAACAAAGCGTAAAATAAACAATCCGCTTACCTTTATGAAAATGCAGTGAACAAACACGCATTTTGGAATAAAAGCACAATGGGCCTCATGCACAAACCGTTCGTACGCACAGATATGTGCTTATACTGTGCGTACGAGTGATTAAGGATCATTTGTGTCATCCAACAATGTTTTCGTATCCTACGAATTTCATTCAGATACGAACAAAATTTACGAGTGGTCCGGACCTGTCGTATAATTTAGGAGCGTCAGTCTGCTGTCATCCAGACGGATCTTCTCCACGAATAACTTCATATGTCGTTATTTAGAAAATATTTAGAGTTTAAAAAAATCACGCACCATAATTATTCTTGACAATAGGTTATTCTGTTTGAATTAGAATTATAATTTTAAGTTTAATTTGTCTGGTGTGTCGCGCAGGCTTCAGTGAGTCGTGCGCTCCTTGGTCATCAAAGCCGCTCCTCATATTAACACCCAGGTACATAAAATTCCCATACACCGCCGCAGAACAAGTACGAATTAAGACTGATCTTGTGCCAAACACCATCGGAGCAATAGATTATTATATCTGATTCGAAATATAACCTGCAGAATGTGGTGGTTGCGCGCTGACCAGGAGGTGCGCGCATCATTTGTGCTGCAAAACATGTTGGCACGCGTCTTGCAGCGTGGCATTTACAGTATTGTCCATCCATCTCGCAGACTGATCTCCTCCTGTCCGTGCTGCGGCGAGACGTTTGTTTGAAGCCATTTTCAGATCAAACCATTTATTCTTGATTTCTGATACTGTACGACCCACGGGACACACAGCATGCACTACAATATTAATATGAAGTTAACTGTAGTTTAGAGACATTTTAAAATGCTTCTGTTGAAAAACACATCCGACACTTGCGGGGGGTGGGGGGGTAGCGGTGCGCCACAGCTCTTCTGAATAAGTGAAACTATAATGTAACACAGTACACTAAAATTAGAGATATTTGACCATCCGACACTTGCGGGGGGGGGGCAGCGGTGCGCCACAGCTCTTCTGAATAAGTGAAACTACACAGTTGTTTACAAACTTTACACTAACATTAAAGATATTTGACCATCCGACACCTGCAGGGGGGGTGGGGGGGGGTAGCCACAGCGCGACTGAGAGCAGATCTCTCGAACGCGTGAAGTTCCTCATTTTACTTCATGGGTTTGAATGAATGGACACTTCCTGCTGTCAGAAGGCAGGAAGCGTGGCCTTATATGGTGTTTTGAGGGGTGGAAATTATGTAAATTACATTCACGCGAGCACGCGCAGGTGAGTAGAACAGGTGGAATTCATCACCTTTAAGCAGCCCGTTTACACGCTTTTCCTCATGATAGAAGACTTTGTTGGTTCTGACGTGGCATGTTCGTACGAACGCTTCGTACGAACAAAAGTAGGAGGAATTTAGGATAACAATACGAACATCTTTGTGCATGAGGGCCAATGGAACTAAAGCTAACTCAGATCTGCTATGCTATCAGTAATGATCACGACGTCAACACACACCAACATGGCGCCCGGTACCCACGTGACACGAGCCGTGACGTCACGTGCAAAAGACCGATTAGGGATGCAGCAAAAAAAAATCTATTTTTTAAAGAATCAAGATTCTTAGTCCTGGCGATTCAGAATCGATTCTAAAAGCCCCAAAATAGATTTTAAAACTTTTTTAAAATTTTATATTGTATTTTTACCGCTCCTGTGCATTCGGCCGCTGTAGAATTTTGGCCGTGTAGGGCCACCGTAGTTAGTTAGCCAGGCAGCTCCCAATGGAGCCTGCTAGCAAGGAGGGAGACCCTGCATGTTTCAACTTGCTCCTTCATCTTTAAAAATCATTTTAGATCCTACTATGTTCTGTGGAATACAGAGCTTAACAAGACATTGGTAACTGTTTCAGGACATTTTCAACACCCCCACTCCCATGTTAGCATACGGCGCTAGCATGCTAACGTTAGCATACGGCGCTAGCATGCTAACGTTAGCATGCGAAGGCTATTCGTATTTCCAGGATAGAAATGCCCATTAATGCACTAAATCACCAAACTGTTTTTGACAAACTAAAGTGATATCCTTCAGATTCAAAAAGGTCTTCTGCTTCCATTTTAAATGACAGACAAGAGGACAGTAATGATGGGTTTATAGCTTCAGTGTTATTGTAAGATAGCAAAGGAGGTCTTAATTGTGTCATAAAAGTGCGTCCAGAAAATTACTACAGAAATCACTGCACTTCGGCATGTAGCAGGAAAAATGTAAAAAAACTATTTCTTTAAGCTACTGACTTGAAAAAAGCATACTAAGTATGTTTATGTGTGTTGTTTACTATATGAAATTCTTGTTATATCGATTTTTTCAGATTTGATTACATTTCTCCTTTAAGCGAGCCTACTCTGCCTCCACATGATTTTACCTTTGATCTTAGTTGATATTATCATTGATTTTACTTGACTTTATCACTTGTTTTATTTGATCTTTGATTTTTGTTGCACTTTGAGATTTTCGTTAATGAAAAGTGCGTTATAAATTAAATTCATTATTATTATTAGATCAAATTAGAGAGGCCCGACAGACGGTTTGGACATGTCCAGCGGGGGGACAGTGGGTATTGAATAAAATAAATCTGAACCATTCTTACCACATTATGTGGTAAGAATGGTTCAGATTTATTTGACTAAAATAACAGCTTAACACAGAGGAAACTTTTTTCCTTACAAAAACCTTTTTAAAAAAGTGGGTTTGGGCCCCTGGGCTACATTTGGGGCCCATCAAAGTTTGTTTTTTTCTAACCCATAAAAATTACAATAGGTGCACATAAAGGATTTTATTCCCAAACAGAAGAGTTGCTTACTAGACAGATTTTAGGCTTTGATGTAACATCTAAAGTTTGAAGCACTAAAATATTTCAGGTAATAACTGTCCATTTTGTGATTTTCAGTAAAAAAAAAACAAAAAAAAAAAACAGGACCAGCTTCTGTAGATTTCGGATACAAGCGGCTGAAATGAGTTTTCTCCGCAGGGTGTCTGGGCTCTCCCTTAGAGATGGGGTGAGAAGCTCAGTCATCCGGGAGGGACTCAGATTAGAGCCGTTGCTTCTCCACATCGAGAGGAGCCAGTTGAGGTGGCTCGGGCATCTGGTTAGGATGCCTCCTGGACGCCTCCCTGGTGAGGTGTTCCGGGCATGTCCCACCGGGAGGAGACCCAGAGGAAGACCCAGACACGCTGGAGGGACTATGTTTCTCGGCTGGCCTGGGAACGCCTTGGGATTCCCCTGGAGGAGCTGCTCCAAGGGGCTGGGGAGAGGGAAGTCTGGGCCTCCTTACTTAGGCTGCTACCCCCGCGACCCGACCCCGGATAAGCGGAAGACAATGGATGGATGGATGAAGCAAGTCAAACTCAGTTCAACGTAACTGTACCTCACTTTGATCAGAACGCTTTGCATCAGTTTACTGGAATTTAGATTAAACGTGAAAACAAGCTGTAATTTGAAGAGCTTAACCTAAACTCAAATGTGTCGCCTGCACCCCTGGAGTTTATTTTAATAATTAGCTGTCATTAATTCTGCTTTTCCTGTGAGTTACGCCCCCACCTGTCCCAGCGCGCAGCCAGCGAGCAGCCGCATGTTCTCATTCAAAGCGATGCAGGACTGTTTTATATGTGACACAAATGTATTAAATTTCCCTTCTTAAGTGGAGGGAGAGGAGGAGGGGGGAGCGATCACTGACTTTTGGCAAAAAAACAAACAAAACTCCAGATAAGGGATTAAGAAGGGGAATTTAATACATTTGTGTCACATATAAAACAGTCCTGCATCGCTTTGAATGAGAACATGCGGCTGGCCTGCTCGATGGGACAGGTGGGGGCGTGGGTTAGGGGCCAAAAACTCTGCCCCTTCTGTTCTCCGATTGGTCCGGTCAAAAATCTACCGGAGAAATCCTTGTCTATGGGAGAAGTCCCAGACCCTAGTCCGAAGCGAAGGACAAGGGTCTGGTTCTAACCAGGCTAGTGAGTTACTATAATCTTGAGAAAACTTTATCCTCGTTTTTGACCACGACTAATGCACCCAGTAGTTTGATCAGTCACATTTTAGATTATCATTGAAAGACTGACCGATTATTTTTATAACCATGTTACATCTTGAAAACAAGACTCAGATTAAAATGACAAATAAAATAAAAAATAACTTTCTAGTTTTGTATCAGTGTTGCACCTAAAGTCTGACATCTCAATATCTTTTGAACCATCCATCCATCCATCCATTTTCTTCCGCTTATCCGGGGTCGGGTCGCGGGGGTAGCAGCCTAAGTAGGGAGGCCCAGACTTCCCTCTCCCCAGCCACTTGGAGCAACTCCTCTGGGGGAATCCCAAGGCGTTCCCAGGCCAGCCAAGAAACATAGTCCCTCCAGCGTGTCCTGGGTCTTCCTCTGGGTCTCCTCCCTATCTTTTGAACCAGTATAAATTAAATAGATTAAATAGTATGCAATACGAGTTATTCGTCAAATACAGCAATGGTTTGTTTTGACAAAAACTCTGAACTTTGTAAAGCCTAAAATCATTTACTTTAAATTATGGATGCTATGTCAGATTTTAACAGATTACATGTTACAGCAAAGTAAAACATTTCAAATACAGTACTACACTATTGGTAAAGAGAGCATGTTTGTCTTCCATATACAGTAACATTTTAAAAGAAACCTGGAGCTGCTCCATTTGTGTATTCTCTCATTTTACAATATGTTTCAATGACAGATAACAGGTAAGAACACTGCACTTTTATTTTAACGTATCACTGGGTAAAATACATGAGAATAACTGGACTCTAAATAAGCATTTTGTAAATAGACTTCATATAAATATGGCATAAATGAAGATAAAAATGCCAAAGTGAGTTAATCATGAAAATGCTTAGTTAGAAGAGTAAAGTCTGCCATCTAATGGTCAAAGTAAAATAAAGAAAAATAAGCAACCATTTAAGAGCAGCAAAATTTACCTTGTAGTATGAAGAAAAAAATGGCATTCATCTTAACGCTTCAACTTTTAATTCAATATAATCAAAAATACAGCGATGTACAATACACATTGTTTGAAAGCAAATCAATCATGTCATCTCTGCACATCAGTTAAAATGAGAAGAAGAAAAAAAAATGCCAGTAATGCCAAAATAATAAAATAAACGGGTCAAGTAAAATTTCAGAAGAGAAAGTGCATTAAGTGTGTCAAACACCTCGGCTACAAACGGCGAGGATAAAGCAGTTGAACAGTACGGTCCAGCTGGTTACATGGCATACCTCTGGGTCCATTCTCTGGCCAGCTTGTTGTACCTTAAACAAAAACAAAAAACATATATAATTAAAAGGAAATAAGTTTGAGAAGTAAAGTTATTTGATACTTACTTTTGCCTGTCTGATTTGTAGATGTGTGCAATGTCAGGGACCAGAGGATCATCTGGATTGGGGTCACACAGCAAGGAGCATATGGATAACAAAACTAGGATGATTGAAAAAATAAAAATGGAAAAATGAGTTAGCAAGCAGGTTTCAAATTATATTACATTTCATATTTTTGGCCAAATCTCTGCACATCATCCAGCTAACAAGCTGAACACATACATGTACAGTATACTGTACGTGTCATTTCAAGCATCAATATTTTAAACTGGATTCCAAAAAAGTTGGGACACTAAACAAATTGTGAATAAAAACTGAATGCAATGATGTGGAGATGGCAAATGTCAATATTTTATTCGTAATAGAACATAGATGACAGATCAAAAGTTTAATCTGAGTAAATGTAACATTTTAAAGGAAAAATATGTTGATTCAAAATTTCACAGTGTCAACAAATCCCAAAAAAGTTGGGACAAGTAGCAATAAGTGGCTGGAAAAAGGAAATTGAGCATATAACGAACAGCTGGAAGACCAATTAACACTAATTAGGTCAATTGACAACATGATTGGGTATAAAAAGAGCTTCTCAGAGTGTCAGTAACCATGTTTCCATCTATTTTCAATTCGAATTTTATACCAATATATTTTTACTGTTTGTACACAAGTTCTTAAAATATACCAATGAAATTTTCTTTTTAGGCTGTGAAAATGGTTCGTTCAATATTTTTGTGAATTTCATAGTAAACATATCAATGTTTTACTAACACAGATTTCATTTTTTATGTTATTTTTTGCTCCAATGTGCTCATGCATTTTGTCAAAATGAAACAAAGACTGTAAAATCATGAAGATGAGGTTGTCCTGAAAACAACAATACCAAACAAGGCCAGATAAATAGTTTTTATGATGGAAATATAAGGGTAAATTCAAATTTATACCAAAACGGACATTTAGACCTCAGACCCAATGATACATTCTCTCAGTTTAAACTTTTGATCTGTGATTTGTGTTCTATTATGAATAAAATATTAGATGTTGGCACCTCCACATCATCGCATTCAATTTTTATTCACAATTTGTTTAGTGTCCCAACTTTTTTGGAATCCGGTTTGTAATTATGTTTGTTTACATGGTTAAAAACTGTGTTTAGCTGTTACAATTTCATTCTCAACCATGACAATAGTGTGCCCCTCTTCTACCAGTGTTTGCTTCGCATTTAAGATAAATTATCCATGCTGCTGACTTCATTCAAACCCATCTACTCACTACATTCATGTTAGGGCTGCTGTTTAATATACTGTAGTATTTTACATTATTAGTGTTTAGCATATATCTTAGATCCTTATACTGTATACCGTTTCTTTTTATACTTTATATTTTTGCTATTTTGGGGTGTAACTGGGATCCTGCACACAATTTTGTTCCACTGCATGTACCACATGTGATGCAAATAACAATTAAAAAAAAACTTGAAACGGGAAATGTTAGAGGAAAACTATATTAGAATGAAAATATCTGCTCCATATTTTTTCAGAAGATATTTTTTCTGACAGTCACCAAGGAAGGAAGTCAAAAGGAAGTCGCCAGAAGTTTCTGCCTCCTACAACGGCGTGCGAACGTAAAAGAACATTATTTATTGCTTTAACTGTGAGTGTGCACGTGAGCATGTGAGCTACTGAAAGTTGCTGCTTCTTGGCCTTTTCTGCTGAGCTGCATGTTGCTTTCCACTTGCTCAACAATATAAGAACACGTGGTACTGATGGAAACAGAAAAAAATAATCATCTAGCAAGCTTTTTTGTACTGTTCTTTAAAAATACTGCAACTATTTTTGCACCGTTAAGCCTCGTACGCGCTCCAAGCAGATGTTCGTCTGCACCATCTTCCTCACATTTCAGAGTGCATTTTCAGCGCACAACCTCTCACTGTGAAATGAATGTGTCGAGCTGTTAAAATTCACAGAAAAAAAAGTGTTGGCACCTTCCCCTCAAGATCCAAGGTGTTTGTGTGTGAAGAAAAAAAAAAAAATCAGAGGTCGGGTACCGGTAGAACACGTCGCATCAATCTTTGAAACTCACTCTTGCTGTTCTGCTTCCCCACCCCCATTTATTTAAACGATTAAAACAACTCTTGTATGCCTCTCGTTACAAAGCGCTGCCATAAAGTAGTGTTCTTCTAGATACAGGTATAAAGTAGATTTCGATTACCGTACCTTTTGATATTGTCAGCGCAGGTGACCACTGTGACCTCAAAATGTCAAGGCAAATGCTGCCATTGCTGTTTATGTTTGGGTGGTAGATTTTTGTTGTAAAGGCGACCTATAAGCAAAGCGCAAAGAAAAAGAATCAGCTCTTGATTCTAAACATTGGTTGGCTCTTTGTTAAGGAACACAGTAGTTGGATGACTAGAAATTGCCAGTAGAAAATGCATTTGAATTACAAAAGAAGACCATCTCACCTTTGGTGGTTTAAAGGGGTAGTCAGTGGGAAAATGGACAGAAAGAAAAAACACTCCTTCATGGTAAGGGCTGTCATTCTGAAACAGAAGAGCAAACTATTGCTAAACGCACCCAATATGTGTCTCAACAATGCCATGCGCTTCAGAGAATAACACTAGGGTAGGTGCCAGTCTGAGCTCTCCATACATAACAGAAAAACATGTAAAGTCAACAAAAAACACCATTGTCTAGTGATCCAGAAGCAACTTGGTTTATTATTGACGACAAACTGACGTGGAAACATCATATAAATTCTGTTAGGACAAGAATAGCTAAAGCAATTGCTGTATTATATAGAGTCAGGAACCTGTTAAATGACAAAGCTCTGTACTTGCTGTACAATACAATTATTGTCCCATACATAATTTATTGTATTGATGTTTGGGGTAAAGCTTGTAAAACATTTACGGAACCTGTTTATGTACTACAGAAGAGAGCAATAAGAATTATTACTAGAAAACATTATTGTCATCCATCAAGCACATTATTTCATAGAAATTGTTAAAGTTCCATGACTTGGTGGATTATAATATTCTGTCAATTATGTATAGAGCTCATAAAATGAACTACCATTGAATATACAGATCCATTTCGTTAAACGTCAAAGCTGTTATAATCTTAAGGGAACAGAGATTTTTGTAAAACCAAAATATAGAACCAGTTTGAGGGGGTCGGTCAACCTCAATCAAAGGAATTGGATTGTGGAATAATTTGGAAACTGATATTAAAAATGCTAAATCAATGATTATTTTTAAGAATATGGTCAAAACTAAATTGCAAATATATATATATATGAAATAGCATATTGTATTATTTTTTAGTTTGAAAATTATATGAGCTGCTCTTTTTCAAATCTGTAACTTGTTAGATGGTTTTTTGTTTGAATTGATTTTTTTGTAAAAGGGGGCAGATATGAGATTTTTTTTTCTTCATTCTGCTACCCTTCATTTTATTTTTTATATTGTACGGTCTCAAATGTGAGATTATTTTGTGTTGCATTTTAAAATAATTAAAAAAATAAAATCAGGTAACAGAAACTAGGAAAATAAAACAAAGCTTACTGGTCCAGTGATGGTGGCTTGCCAGTGAAACACTGGAGGAAAAGGGGACAAAGAAACAACATGTGTGAAGGTCATTTAGCCACAGTAGTAATCATAGTTTCAAATGCTAAAAATTAAAAACTATGTGAAATTGGATACACAGTTCCACACTTACAGTCTTCTCCCACAGGCCCAGCTGAGCATGAAGCCGGGGGGTCCCTCTGTAAATCATTCAACTCCTGCAAGACAAAAATGACAAATAAATCAAAAGTCTCCACACTTTCATTAAGCTAACCACAGATGACACACAATTCAAAACGTAGCTTTTAAATTACGTGTCATCACTGAGCTCAAGACTGATGAGTTGATATTAAATTGAACTCTTGTTTAGTAAATACAACCAACATGTAAACAGGAGCCTGCTCGGGCAGCTAAAAGACACAATCCTGGCTGGACTCGTTTTCATCGTTGTCCCTCCGGTTATTGTTCACCAGAAGATAAGATTAAAAAACGTTGATGGAAAATAAGTTTAGAAGGAGCTTATTTGTTAAAAGTTGGAGTGCTACGCCAGCTGATGTTAATGCAAGCTATGATTTACGTAAAGTTTTCAGAAGGTCAAGAAACTCAAACGACGATGAATTCTCCTACTAGCATCGAGGCGTTTCCGCCGCACAGCTTCAGCCTGTTTTATCTTGACGGTCAATTAAATGACGAAACGACGACTCTTCTCACCTTCTGTATTCTCTTCAGAGCCATGACAAGTCCTTCAGAGCAGATTGGAGAAGATACAAGGTTAACCAAGACAGCTGTCAACTGCGCTCACTTTCTGCCGACTCGTTATTTGTTTTGAACAAGCGATTCGTTCTTTTGTTTCCGCGTTTTTGTTCGACGAGTTAGACCGGTGCATTATGGGAAGGGGAGTTTTTAACCGAGTTTTCATTTAAAGGGACAGAGTACTGAAAAAAAGAAAAAAGAAGAAGCTAGTCTGGTCCTCTGGACATTCAAAAAACAAAACAAAACAAAAAAGTAGAAACGTTTTGTCTTTCGTCCGAAATACTTCCTCAGTCTGCGGTGCTGTATTCAGCGTTTTACTTTGAAAAAAAAAAAGATAGTTTAATCATGTGCCTATTTGATATATGTTAAAATAACCATGTATCGGAAAATATTTAAAGATTTCTTATGATTTCAATTTATAAAAGACTCTGTGGAACAAAGTGAGATTAATATATTATCAAAAACAAAACATGTTTAGGTCTATGAGTAA
>JBBPBX010032217.1:23168-34014 GCA_038048925.1 Garcialebias charrua | reverse complement strand
CGAGATGTTTCAAATGAGCGTGGGCCAGAGCGACTTCAGGCGTAGGTATTTCATTTCTATTAAACACTATCTCGTCGCATTCAATGAGAGGAGGGAGGTCTAGACATGGACCTCCACCTACTGGCTCTATTTGGAACCCGACTGCTTTCCTGCCACACATTTCAGTTAAACCAGCACACGTTCTCATGTTGTATGTCAGATGATTTCCCTTGATGCCAAATAGCTCAAAGAATTTGGGACGAGCCATTGAGCAATTGCTTTGATCGTCAAGGATCACATACATCTTGACAGAGCGTTCTGGTTGGCCTTTAGGGAAAACTCGAACTAGGCATACCTTAGAGCAAGAACGTGGGGGACAGCCTTCACCGCAGATCTCAGTGCACCGTGACGTTACCTCAGGTGGCGTGTTGTCTTGGAGCTGAAGCTCTGGTTCGGGCGTGTTTTCTGGCTGGGGTTGTTGAACCGCATCAGGGTGCATGGCAGAGCAATGTCTTTCACTCTGGCACTCCTCACAACTGATTTTCACATCACAGTCCTTTATTGTGTGTGTAGGAGAACAACAACGAAAACACCGTCTGTGCTCTTTGAGTATGTTTCGTCTTTCTTGTACTGGTTTGATCCGGAAAGCTCTGCATTTCGTTAGAGGATGCGATTTCCTGTGGACTGGGCAGTAACGGGTTAGATCATCCTCTTTCTTACTAGGAAGAGTGGTTGTACTGACCTCTGTTCTGCTTACGGTGAGAGGAGGTTTGTAGCCAATTTGTTTAGATGGTAGTCTCTCACCTCTGTTGAAAGGCTGGTTGCTGCATGTCACAAAACTTGGATCGTTTCTCGCTTTTGCCTCTTCTTGGACAAACTTCACAAAATATGAGAAGGGAGGGAATGTCACTTGATATTTTTGTTTGTACTTTGAACCTACTTGAAGCCATTTATCTTGTAAACTTGGAGGTAGCCTTTCCGCTATGGGCTTAACACCTCGTGGTGTGTCGAGGTAAGCGAGGCCTGGGAGATAAGTTTCATTTTTAGCAACCAGCAGCTCTAGGAGCAAATCTCCTAGTTCCCTGAGTTTTACATTGTCTCTATTTGTAAGGTGAGGGAAGTTGTCTAGTTTTTTAAACAAGGCATTTTCTACTACTTCTGGTGTAGCATAACATTCTTCTAACCTGTCCCATGCTAACTGGAGGGCAGCTTTGGGGTTAGTGGTATAAACAGCTCTGATCCTTTTGACATGCTCTGAGGATTCTTTACCAAGCCATTTCACTAGGAGGTCTAACTCTTGACTATATGTGAGGTCTAGGTCTTCAGTTGCATTCAAAAATGATGACTGCCATGCTCTGAAATTTTCAGGGGTGTCATCGAATTTAAAGAGCCCCGTCGAGATTAACTCTCTGCGTGCAAGGAACTTAGCAAAGTCAGTCATAGGTGGGTAATTGTGGTAACCGTTCGGCCTGACATAGTCTCTTGGTGTGTCAAAAGGTTCATCTTTTACATACATTTTCTTGAGCACCGGTGGGGAAGGAGTTTGACCTGATCTCCTTGGGCCGAATGATAATGCTTTCAATACTGGTTCGACCTGAGGCATTTCCTCTTCAGACGAATGTGACCTTGGCTGGGCTTGGTGTTGCACGTACTCCATGGTTCGTTGTCTGACGACTTGTGGGGGGACTGCACTCTTTACACTCTCTTCCTTGTTTTGTTCAACAGCTGCGGCAGCTTCTAGAACCTCTGCTCGTGCCGTAGCAGCTGCAGCTTCCTTTTCTAGCTCTAGCATGTTAAAATCCAGCTCTAGATTTGCTTGTTGCTTTTTAATTTCTAATTGCTTTTTAGCGTAGGAAGCTTTCACATTTGTGGCTTCAGCAGAGGCTCGTGCAAAGATGGCTGCTTCAAGTATGCTGCACTTTGAGGACGACTTGTTGGATGAATGCTTAGAGCTAGAGTGTTTGGATCTTGAGCTAGCTTTTGACGATTCCTTAGCTTCAAAGTTAGCCATTTCATCTGCCTTTTTGGTATAAGCGTTGTCCATCGCTGTGTCACAAGTTTTATCTTCCACCAACTGCTGGTATGGCTTTTCACTGTACTGTTATCACTACGTGTTAAATACGCTGTGTATGTTAACGTAGATTAACAGCAAGCCAAACTCAATTCTCATGAGCCAGGAAGCTGAGCGTCTTGCTCCTTTATTACGCCTTTTACAAAGGTATGGTAGCTCGATGAAAGGTTGAGTGAAACTACAAACAAAAAACAGAAACAGCTACATTAGCGTGACCATTACATTGGGACGTGGCTAATTACTGGAATAAACACACTTGGAAAACGATCTCAAAATAAACTAGTAAAAACATATAACACCAAACAGATCACAGATTGAACTTACAGCCATTGCTTTCGGAGGTGAAAGAAAAGATTGATGACTCAGGAGGTGAAATTTATACATTAACAGACAGGATTTCTCTCTGCAAAAACGTTTTCCCAACTTCTGTTGCTAGGGAAGATTAACTGCCGTTGCTAGGGAACGTTCTAACTGCTGTTGCTACCCACAATGCACTGCCAACTCAAAATTCTCCTTCAAAATAATATACAGATAGATCAACACTGTGGAAGTTCTTTTTTCTTATTTTTCAAACTAAATTATTAAAGAAATTTCCATCTTCCAGCCTTGGGCAGAACAGGGAAGCAGATACCAAAGTCAAAAGTCAAAGTCAACTTTATTGTCAGAACTGCAATATGTACAGGACATACACAGGATTGAAATTGTGTTTCTCTCAGTCCCTCGGTGCAACAGTAACCATCTAAACACTAAACACTAAAACATTTAATAAACATAAGCATAAAATAGTAAAAGTGTAACACTGTCCTGAGTTTTTTCATAGTAGTATAAAAGTATGAAAATTTACACCAACACTGAAACACCAAACACCCCTAAAACACCAAACACCCAATGAACATAAGCATAAAATGAAATAATAAAAGTGTAATACTGTCCTGAGTTTTTGCATAGTAGTATAAAAAGTATAAAAAGTATATCTATAAAATAAACTGAAGGTTCTAGCATTGACATTTGCAAAGAGTGGCACAGCAGCATATAAGTTAATGTACACAGTATATGTATGAGGTAGTTGATGTTGGTATAGAGGCAAAGTGGCATATGCAGTGAGGCACATAAGGCACATTTGGCATCCTTAGATAAGGCTAGTCAGAGAATACTGTATATGTATCAGCAGTAGTGTAGATAATAAAAAGTAGTGTAAATGTAAACAGTAGTCTTCTTCTTCTTTCTTCTTCTTTCGGCTTTTCCCTTTTCAGGGGTCGCCACAGCGAGTCATCCTCCTCCACCTCACTCTGTCCTCTGCATCCTCTGTCCTCACTCCAACCACCTCCACGTCCTCCCTAACTGCATCCATATATCTCCTCTTTGGTCTCCCTCTTTGTCTTTTTCCTGGCAGCTGCATTTCTAACATCCTTCTACCAATATAACCACTGTCCCTCCTCTGGACATGTCCAAACCATCTCAGTCTGGCCTCCCTAACTTTATCTCCCAGTTGTTCAACATGTGCTGTACCTCTGATGATCTCATTCCTGATCTTATCCATCCTTGTCACTCCTAAGGAGAACCTCAGCATCTTCATTTCTGCCACTTCCAGTTCTTTCTCCTGTCTTTTTGTCAATGCCACTGTCTCCAGACCATACAACATAGCTGGTCTCACCACTGTCTTGTAAACTTTTCCTTTGACCTTTGCTGACACCTTTTTGTCACAAATCACTCCTGAAACTTTTCTCCATCCGCTCCATCCTGCCTGGACTCTCTTTTTCACCTCTTTACCACATTCCCCATTTTCCTGGACAGTGGACCCCAAGTACTTGAAGTCCTGCACCTTTGTGACCTCTGCTCCTTGTAGCCTCACTGTTCCACTGGCCTCCCTCTCATTCACACACATGTACTCTGTCTTACTACGACTGACTTTCATTCCTCTTCTTTCAAGAGCATACCTCCACCTCTCCAAGTTCTCTTCCACCTGTTCCCTGTTCTCACCACAGATCACAATGTCATCTGCAAACATCATAGTCCATGGGGATTCCTGCCTGACCTCATCTGTTAGTCGGTCCATCACCAGAGCAAACAAGAAGGGGCTCAGAGCCGATCCTTGATGCAATCCCACCGCCACCTTGAAGCTATCTGTCACTCCCACAGCACATCTCACCACTGTCCTGCTGTCCTCATACATGTCCTGTACCAGTCTAACATACTTTTCTGCCACTCCAGATTTCCTCATGCAATACCACACCTCTTCTCTTGGTACCCTGTCATATGCTTTTTCTAAATCCACAAACACACAATGGAGTTCTTTCTGACCCTCTCTGTACTTCTCTATCAACATCCTCAAAGCAAAGATGGCATCTGTGGTGCTCTTTCTTGGCATGAAACCATACTGCTGCTCACAGATAGTCACATCTTGTCTAAGTCTTGCTTCCACAACTCTCTCCCAGATCTTCATTGTGTGGCTCATCAACTTAATTCCCCTGTAGTTGCTACAACTTTGTACATCACCCTTGTTCTTAAAAATGGGAACCAGCACACTTCTTCTCCATTCTTCAGGCATTTTCTCACCCTCAAATATTCCATTAAATATTTGAGTCAAAAACCTCACTGCCATCTCTCCAAGACATTTCCAAACCTCCACTGGTATGTCATCAGGTCCTACTGCCTTCCCCTTCTTCATTCTTTTCAGAGCTTTCCGGACTTCACCCTCACTAATCTTTCCCACTTCCTGGTCCACAGTTTCTATTACCTCCACTCTTCTTTCTCTTTCATTCTCTTCATTCATTAGCTCCTCAAAGTAATCCTTCCATCTTCCCATCACACTCTCCTCACTTGTTAGAACATTCCCATTCCCATCTTTAATAAGCCTAACCTGCTGCACATCCTTTCCAGCCTGATCCCTCTGTCTTGCCAATCGGTACAAGTCCTTCTCGCCCTCTTTAGTGTCCAGTCTCCCATATAACTCATTGTACGCCCTCTGCTTTGCCTTAGCTACTTCCCTCTTTGCTCTATGTCCCATCTCCTTATATTCCTGTCTCCTCTCTTCAGTCCTCTCACTGTCATATTTCTTCTTGGCTAATCTCTTTCTTTGAATGGCGTCCTGCACTTCACTATTCCACCACCAGGTTTCCTTATCATCCATTCTCTGTCCAGATGACACACCAAGTACCTTCCTACCTGTCTCTCTAATTACTGTTGCTGTAGTAGCCCAGTCACTTGGAAACTCTTTCTTACCACCCAGAGCCTTTAACAGCTCGTCTCTGAATTTCTCACAACATTCTTCCTTCTTTAGCTTCCACCATTTGGTCTTCTTTTCTGGTTTTACTCTTTTTCTCTTCTTCGCAACAACAGTCATTCTACACACAACCATCCGATGCTGTTTGGCCACGCTCTCCCCTGCTACAACTTTACAGTCTCCAATCTCTCTCAGGTTTCCTCTTCTACACAGAATGTAGTCGACTTGTGTACTCCTTCCTCCACTCTTATAGGTCACTCTATGTTCCTCCCTCTTTTGGAAATAGGTATTGACTATAGCCATTTCCATTCTCTTGGCAAAATCCACCACCATCTGTCCTTCCTGGTTTCTTTCCTTGACACCAAACCTACCCATCACTTCCTCATCCCCTCTGTTTCCTTCACCAACATGTCCATTCAGGTCTGCTCCAATCACCACTCTTTCCTCCCTGGGAATACTCTCTATCACTTCATCCAAATCTTTCCAAAATTTATCTTTCTCCTCCCCATCACATCCAACCTGTGGAGCATAACCACTTACTATGTTTAGCATCAGACCTTCTACTTCTACCTTTAGACACATCACCCTATCTGACACTCTCTTCACCTCTACTACATTCTTTGCCAACTCCTCCTTCAGGACCACCCCTACTCCATTTCTCTTTCTATCCATACCATGGTAAAACAGTTTGAACCCTGCTCCAATACTGCGAGCCTTGCTGCCCTTCCACTTGGTCTCTTGGACACATAAAACATCTACCTTTCTTCTCTGCATCATGTCAGCCAGCTCTCTACCTTTGCCTGTCATTGTCCCCACATTTAGAGTTGCAACCCTCAGTCCTACATTCTTCACTTTCCTCCTCTCCCTCTGTCTCCTGACACGTTTTCCTCCTCGGCGTCTTCGACTAACAGTAGTAAAATTTCCGCCGGCACCCTGTTTGTCAACAGCACCGGTGGCGGACGTTGTTAACCCGGGCCTCGACCGATCCGGTATGGTTTCACTTTGATGAACTCGCATTATGGTTTTGGCAAGTGTTTTACGTCGGATGCCATTCCTGACACAACCCTCACCATTTACCCGGGCTTGGGACCGGCACAAGAGATACACTGGCTTGTGCTCCCTAGTGGCTGGCTTGTAAATGTAAACAGTAGTAATAAATGTAAAACAGTAGTAATAAATGTAAACCGTATTAATAAATGTAAACAGTGAATGTAAACAGTAGTATGACTATAGGCAGTAATGTAATACAGACATTAGTGCAAATATAAGAAGTAGTGCAAACTGAATGAGCACATACCGGCGTCCAGATGGAAGCAATCTGAACTCACCATGTAGTGAGTGGTGATCAGGATCTGCCAGAATCAGCCTGGCCTTGTTCACTGACCTCGTCTTGTGTAGTTCAGTGAGGTTCTGGAGGGCTATGCCAGCAGTTTTGCTGCACATCCAGACAATCCCCGAGAGGTTGTTCTTGCTTTTGCATATTAAAAATCCAAACCAACAGATGAAGGTGAATGTTAAAAGACTCAATAAAACATTCTCATAAAAGTAGAATCAACATTTAAACCACAGAGCTTCTGATAACAATACATTCTCTGGTGGGCCTTCTTACAAAGAGAGTTCACATGGGGGTCAAAGGTCAGTTTACCATCAAGTATAGTTCCCAGATATTTATATTGTTGCACCACCTCAACAGCTTCACTGTTAATGACCACAGGAGTGGCAACTGAATAGTCTTTAAGTCAATGACCATCTCCTTTGTCTTAGAAACATTCAACTTTAAAAAGGAAGACACACCATTCAGTGAAGTCCCTGACCACAGGCCCAGGGATTTTATTGAGGATTTCACAGTTGTAAAATCTGTTGCCTCGCATCAAAAAGTGGAAGAGCAAGTTCACTTCCCAGCCTTTATGTGAGGAATCTGCATTTTCTTCCTATGTACCCCAGGTTTTCTCCAGGTACACCTCCCACAGACCACAAACATGCACATTACATTAATTGGTGACTCCAAATAGTTTAAAAGTGTGTGTGAAAGTGTGAATGGTTGTCTTGTTTGTTTCTTTGTTGTACTAAGGTGGACTTGTGACCTTCTAATGTCATGCTCTGGGTGGACTCTGCCTATCACACAGTGATGGCTGGAGATAAACACCAGCTTCCTGGTGATGCAGAAAAGAAAGCTGGTAAAAAAAAGTAGATGGAAGCATTTTGTTGTAATTTATGAACTCAGAAACACAATATATCTTGGTATTCATCAAAACAAGTTGTATTAGCATGTTTTCATCTTTTTGCTATCTAAATATTCAAACTTTCCTTATTTCTCCAAAACCCCTACCTCTACAAATAATCTATTTTGTGTCAACATCCTTTCATGCTGAATCGATCCATCACACCACATAAGATCAATCATTAATATGATGTGGCATTAGAAGTGTCATCTCACCTAATATTAATTTAGAAAATGATAAATCTGAAAATACAATTTATTAAGATGACCAGTTCTCCTAAACCACTAAATCTAAATCTAAATCACTTCTTCTATACCACTTATAAATTATGCAATCAGGGGTGTTCCAATACAAATGTATTTTCAGAACAAGTGCAAGTACAACAGTTTGGGTTCTTGACAATACCGAGTACTGATAACGAGTAATTAATGAGTTAGTACTTAAAAATTACACAATGACTTTACAAACACATTATGTGTTTTGAAAACAGCAAACGGTCTGTCTTTACATGACCTGTGTTTATCTTGAAATCTCTTAACTTTGGACTTTTTTTTTGGTTACATGCAAAGTGTAATAGAAAATTATGTCTTCAAGCATACAAGGGGTATTGGTTTGAAATATTTCAGCATTTTATGAGTACAAGTACAAGTACTTGAGGATGGTATCAGGCCCCTATTTACAAATATACATAAAAAATACACACCAAATCGAAATGTATACTTTGAGTTTCAATAAACATGACCAAAAAAAAGTGGAACACTGGAGACTGTGCACTTGTTGGTTAATGACTGTGTTGCTGTAAATAAAATTTCAATCTACTACAAATGGTTGTTTTAAGAGGATGTAAGATCATTTTATTAACTGGATGTAAAATACAAGATCTTGCAAAATCTGAGAAAAATGCTGATAACTGATCTATTTTTAAGATGTTGATAAGTCAGTTGATGTATGGACTGGTGCTAAGAACCTGTTCACACTGAATGACGACACTATCACGTTTGTATTTGTATCTAAATACACAGAGTTCAAAACTGAGTCACGAGGGGTACAAGCAGTAAAAATGTGTTTATTTACAAAAATGTGAATTCAGGAATCCAGGAGATCACTGTAGGAGAGGACCATGGGTAAGTACATAACTTGTAAAGTAAGCAGATAATCAGAGGGGTGACATTGGCTTACTTCTTTCTTGTTTTCAGGTAGAGAGGACGGAACAGGGGACTCCAAAACTGCAGAGCAGACCAAGGTATGTGATGAGAGAAGAAGCGTTGCAGGACTGACCTTAGGGCTGGATGGTGGGATGCTGAATTGGTTATTGTTGTGGCATTATAGGAGGCAGTTCCAGAAGGTGTTTCAAGGAGGTTTCAAGGAGCTTGACCAGGAGAAAACACAAGGAGGATCCAGAGGCCATGGAACTGAGGAAAAGAAGTTACAAGGTGCACAAGGAAAGCAAATGTTAGTGAACTCCTATCAACGAATAAGTTTGCATGAGGGCCAGACATGCACCACTATTGGATAATGTTCCAGCTGTGTCAATATGAACCAAGCAGCCTTGAATACGGAACACTGAGGATCCTCACCAGCTGATTGGAAGCAGCTGAGAGTTATTGGCACCGCCCTGCACCGCAAAAGGGGTTAGAGGATGCAGATAGAAAAACCCAGAATCCCACAGACACAAACTAAAACAATCAATCAGAAAATGGATGGTCTTGGCTCTTAATGAGGTCCCCAGAAAAAGTGGGCTTCCTATTATGCTTGATAAAAAGTGTTAGGCTCAGGATGGGTTCAAGCATGCACAAAACTTCTGTGGTTTATCATTTTAATTGCAGTGTATGACGATTCTGGGTGGAGCGTGGTGGCAACGTCTCCATCCCATCAAGAATATTCAGCAGAACGGACCATGACGGATTATTGCACATGTGCTATAGCTGTGATTGTAACAAGTTCAAGAAAACTACCTTGCACAGACATGATGCATCTGGTGGTGGTGCCATACCAGAGAGGTGAACTTTTAGCACAAAGCTGCATCCTGATGTGGCCTCAAAATCTGGCTGGCCATATAATGCATGATGAGAGTGCAGGATACTGGAAACTTGAGTATTGAGGATGTGGACAATAACTGGGTAAAACCTACTTGCTGTGTACTGAGTTTAATAGCATTTTAATTCCATTTACATGAAAGTTTCCCAAATTGTGACAAGTCTGCCATGTTCTATTAGGCTGTGCGGAAAGCTTCAGGGTCATCACCCAGCGTGAACCTAAAATAAGTACTGGTAATGCTTTGTGCCTGGTATCAGATTTTTTTTTGTCATCAAGTCAAAAGTCAAAGTCAACTTTATTATCAAAACTGCAATATGTACAGGACATACACAGGATTGAAATTGCATTTCTCTCAGTCCCTCGGTGCAACAGGAAACATTTAAACACTAAAACACTAAAACATTTAATAAGTCATAACCTGAACCTGAAAACAGTGAAGCAACATCTCACTGAGATCCACACAATTGTCTATTCCTGCTGCAGAGATTGTTGTTTAGAATGTGGTGAGCAAAACAGTGTCAATCTAAAGCAGCATGTTACCCCCACTGGGTAACTCACCTGTCACTCACAGTAGCTCCAACCATTATAATACAATACTGATATATTACTTTAGTAATCTCAGTGTTGTCGATAAGAACAACAGACCCATCATATTTCAAAATCCCCTCCAAGTTTCTTCAAGCCATTGGACACATTATTTGCAGGTTTTTCTACATTTAGGAGCAAATACAGTGTCAGTTTAGACATTTGCAATGAAAGAAAATGAAAATATAAAAACTTAATTTTTCCACAGCGAATCAATGTAAAATAAAAAAGTATAGACAATATCTTAGACACGCTAAGATTAATTAGCATGTTTTGAATGGTCAAATCAAACATTATGTTTGTTAAAAAAAGGGATTTAATGGCAGAATAAATTAAAGTATCCATGATGAAAATAAATAAATATATATATAAAAACAAAACTAAAAAAATAAAAATAAATAAACAAATAAATAAATAAAAATAAACAGAATTAAAAGCCAAAGCTGCAGCTGAATTTGAAATGTTGTCTCCAGGATGAATGCTTTTTACTGTTAATGGAGAAATAGAGTGCGTGGCATATTTAATGGCTTTTCTTTTTTATTGTACAGCACTGAATAATTAACTGGAAAGCAGCATGTCACATAGATTTATCTTTTAATTAAAATAACGGGGTTCACACATATTTGAGTGGAAGTCCAAATAAATGCAATATCCAAATTTATGTTTTGTTTATCTTCCTGTTAATTATCAGGCGATTGTTCACTGTACAACCCTTCATAGTCCCTCTCA
>JBBPBX010032217.1:0-23142 GCA_038048925.1 Garcialebias charrua | reverse complement strand
ACACACACACACACACACCTTCTCACTAGCTTTTTCTCCCTGTAATAACTAGTCAGGTTTTATTAATTTATGGGTAATTGTGGCTACATGAATAAGGTGTGAGGCATGAAACCAGCCCATTCTTATAAAGTGAGATGAATGTGTTGGGCTGGCTGATTCCTCTACAAGACAGCAATAAAGAGACCATTTTTTTCTGTCCTTGTCTCTAGAATTACACTAATTTCCAAGATCTGTTTTCTTATTAGAGTTGACACATGTGGATGGCCAGTGATTTCAAATGCATGCTGCAGCCCACAAAGTGTTTCAGCAAAAGACAGAACCATGGTGGATGGGCTCATGTCCCAACACCAAAATAAATGGGGACATACAGTGTTGAAATAAGCTTTTCTTAAGGAAGTTAAATGGCTTCAATTCTTTATGCTGTTCATAGTTGTGGAGATATGTCAATTTCTGTACGCAACTTAGAACCACTAGTTTTGGCTGAAAAAGTAAATCCTTTGACCAGTTAATGCTTAACATACTGTATTACTGTTTTTAAGAAAATTGTGTTCAGTGCCCAAGTTAAGGAATTCCTTTTCCTTAAAAAGTTTACAAAAAATACAAATGCCCATTAAAAATGGAATGGGGTTTGTAGATTAAAAGCAAACACCTGAACAATAGGTGAGTGGAAAGGTGCTACATGTACAGGATGGTATACAAGCTGCAGCTCTATTCCTACACTTCTGTGTTTCCTATAAATAAATCAAAGCCTGCATGTTTTTCCATTATTTTGGCTCCATAGCTTTTATCGTTTTATTTCTAAGACATTGTATCAGTTACAAATACAAGGTATGTAATTAATTGTTATTGATGTGCACCTTTTCACCCCCCCCCCCCAAAAAAAAAAAAAAAAAACAAAAAAAAAAAACACTGGTATTTATCATGAGCAGTGTTTACTCAGTTAAAATAAATCCACGTAAATTTAGTGACAGACCAGTGGCAATTCTTGGTGTCGAAAATATGACACTGTCAGTGAAACGGTAAGTTAAATGTTAAAGATATTGTATTTGCATTAGTTAAGTAGATATAAATTATCTGAAGAAAATCAATATCTGAAGAAAAAAATACTCTGTCAGGACTGTCCTCAGCAGGCATTTCTGAAAAATTCCTTTCAACACAATTGGAGAAGGCCAAAGGAAGACAGTAAAGAGTTTGTAAGAGGTTGCGATTTCTTTTGTTATTAATGTCATCAGAGGATATCAAGTTATAAAAAACTGCAGAAGTAAGGACAATACCATAAAGACCAAGGTAAGTTACTTAATAAAATAAAATAAAAATACAGCTGCTAAGAAGGAAACCCAAAACACACAATTTAACAGCTAAAAAAAAAAAAAAGATTTGAGCAAGTGCTTTATTTGCTTTTAATTTCTGCACAGTCAGATTTGCATGGATGACCCGACAGAATAGTGCGGTGAGTTCCCTTTCAGTCATGTCTCTCGGTGCAACATATGCTATGGGAATTGCACCCCCGCGCGATTACCTGAAGGATTACATTCACGCCTTTACGGCAGGGGCGTCAGCGTCACGCCAGAGGCCCCGCCCTCTGGGTACTTAAGCCGCTGACGCCCATACGTCATTCTCTTTTTGCCCTTCACCTCGCTTAAACCTGAACTACCTCTCTTCGTGGGACTTCTCTGTTGTCGCATCGCTCGATTGAGGTGAGCTTGCTCCCTACGCTGAGCGTACAGAGAAATTTTCCTGCGTACTGCTGGGCTGGCGAAAGCTAGTCCAGTGTTTTTCTACTTACTCGAAGTTTTCTTCTCTTTCCGCAGCTGCTTCGCTCGACGGCGCTAACTGCGTCACAACACTCCCTGCTAACCATTAGCAGGCTAGCCAGTGAAAGCAAGACGACGGAGAGGACAGCTTCGAACAAAAGGAAGTTAGGAACAACCTCGACACTTCCCGTCTCCGGACATGGCTCCCGAGAAGGGAAAATGAAGGACAAAGAAGAAGAAAACCAGCAGGACGACGAGCCCTCGCCCGCGCCCCTGCCCCAGCGGATGCGGCTACTCCCTCTCGGCGACGGACACCAACGAGGCCTGTCCTGTCTGCCTAGGGATTCTGCACGCAAGAAAAGCGCTGGAATTCCCCGACTCCTGCTCCCACTGCTGTCGGATGCCGGCGGAAGTGAGGAAATGCCGTGCGGACGTGTTGGCTAAATCCATGGCGAAGGCCGCGGTGCTGAAGGTCGCACATCGCATAAAGCTGCCCACTCCCGAGCCGGAGCTCAAGAACGTGGACCTGGAATGCATCGGTCGAGTCGGGGATGACAACGTGTCGGACTCCTAGGTTGCCGTTGAGGACTCAACGCCCGAAGTGTCTGACCAAGACGCCGAGTACGGTTACAGAGGAGAAAGTGTGGATTCCTCCCAGAACCTGGCGCAAATTCTACCGGAACCGGACATGTCGGTCCCTGCTTTGTTCGACCTGTGCCATAGGGCGGCGGATGCCCTACAGGTCGTGTGGCCAGACCCCACGCCTTGCCAACAGGCTACGAGGCTGGCGGGAAACTACTTTTATGCGAAGCAGCCGACAACGTCGCAAAAAATGCCCATTTTCCCGGACTTCCTCATAGAGCTCAAATGCTCCTGGGTGGAACCCGGAGCTCCCATAACGCTGCCACTATCCCGACTCCTGGATGTCACTGGAATGGAGACAACGGGCCTCGCCAGCGCACCCCTGATAGAGGAGACACTGGCGGCTCATCTAGCACCCGTAGCTACGGGGACGAAACAAGCGCTACCTAGCAAGGCCTGCCGCGCTTCGGAGAAACAGCTTGAAAAGTGCTACAAGGCTCAGGGCCTCGCGGCTCGCGCAATGAATCCATCAACCCTGGAGCAGGCGTACCTGGCAGAAAAACTGTAGGATATCTAGGTAACAAAAAACGAGTAGACCGCAACAGAGGCCATGGAGGAGGCCCGCCGCGCCTCTGACTTCATGCTCCGTATGATGGGGACAATAGCCATTTCGCAAGGCAGAGCAATGGCGGAAATAGTTGTCGCTTATGGCTCCCAAACTTATGTGTTTTTTGATAATTATGTAGGGTACTGTGTTAGGATAGGCTAAGTGCTTGGTAATACAGTTCTGTACATGTATATGGTGCAGTATGTACGTATTTTCTGACTTACGTCGAAAATCGGTTTACGACGCTGCGTAAGGAACGGATCTACATCGTAATTCGAGGACTACTTGTATAAACCAAAATCCTACTTCTAACCTACAAAGCTCTCAACATCCTAGCTCCATCTTATATTACATATCTTATTGTTCCATATTTTCCTAACAGAACACTTCATACACAGACTGCAGGCTTACTTGTGGTTCCTGAAGTTTCCAAAAGTGGAATGGGAGGAAGATCTTTCAGTTATCAGGCTCCTCTCTTGTGGAACTTCCTGTTTCTGTATGAAAGGCTGACACATTGTCCAGTTTTAAGACTGGGCCAAAGACTTTCCTTTTTGATAAATCTTATAATTAGGGTTGGCTAAGCTTAGAATACTGGAGGACAAATTGACCTAATTTCCTTAAATGATTTGTTAAAATTAAATAGTTTTCATTTGATACTATTTCTATCTTAAGATGATTCTTGACCTGCCATTGTGTATCTGTTCCTCTTTCCTGTTCCTCTCACCCCAGCAGTTCAAAGCAGATGGCCACTTGTCCTGAGCCTGGTTCTGCTAAAGGTTTCTTCCTCATGAGTGAGTTTTTCCTGTCCACTCTCACCTTCATGCTTGCTCAAGATGAGAGTCTGCAATGGAGTTAAACTCAAAGCAGTCTGCTCCTCAGATAAATAATTCAAACTTATTTTTCTATATATGAATGTTTCTGTTCAGTGCCCTGAGATAACTTCTGTTGTGACTTGGCACTTTATAAATAAACTGAATTTAATTGAATAAATGTCAGACAGTTACTAAGTTTCAAGCATACATTACATGGTTTTTAAGTTAACATTCAGCCAGTAATAAATTTTTATTTTTATCACAAGATAAATAACTACGAACACTGAAATGTGTGTCAAATGTCACGAGAGTGAAATACTGGAGTTGAATAATCCCATTCTACTTGACATGAAATGTATTTATGTTAGTGTATCTCTGTTACCGTTACTGAAAATGTATGTTGTATGGTAAAGCTGAACTTCTGCAAGGGTAATTAATTTTACATAAAACAAAACATAAGGTGCACACTCAAACAAATGATCTTTCTAATTGAAGAAGAAAAATAATCTAAAAGATAGTTTGTGTTGTCATCATTGTATTTTCCCATACAATGGCAAAATTAGTTATATACATTTACTTACAACTACCCCATCTCAGCCTAAAGGCTGAGTTAGACTCGCGCTTTGGTCCGCAGGCTGGAGCGCGCGCGCCGCGCGTGCACTCAGCCGTGCGGCGAAATGCGTTCACAGTTTCGCCGCTGTGTTTATGGTTGACGCACGACGGCGCATGGCAAAGTGCTGTTCTTTTACGGACCAGCAGGAGGCAGTACCCTCTAAAACCTGTGCATATGTTGCAAGAAAGGTGTAGAAGAAGAAATCTACCGTAGAAGAAGAACTGTTTGAAATCACACAACAAAAACAAATAGCTTTCCGCTCGCGTGCTGAACTGTTGTCTTTATTTGCGGTTTTAATGCATGGAGTCAGCGGAGGAGAAAGCGATCACGTGACTTTTGGCGAAAAAACAAAAGAAAAGTCCGACTCCAGATCAGGAATGAAGGAGAATTTAATACATTTGTGTCACAAAACATTCCTCCATGCGTCGCGACGCCGTCTCCACGACCACAGCAGCGCAGACAGCTGCAGGCTCCGGCGTGAAGAGGGTGAAGGCTGTCGGTGGGGACCTGTCAATCAAATCGTAGCGCCCACAGCGCGCGCACTAGGCTTGCGGAGTTTCAAAAATTCAGAGGTGCATGACACGCGCTAATCCCACGCGCGGGGCCAACGCACAGGGGCGGGGACTGCGATATTGCGTCACTTTTGGCGCGCACACCCTCGCGCGCTGCGCAACACGTTGACTATAAATCTAGCTTAATCCAGGATCTCCTGTTTACTAGCGGTAGATGCTGTAGGTGCTTTAACCAACTATGCTGCAGCGCCACACAAAATCAAGCTTACTCATAGTAGCAACGAAATTATTAGACACGAGGTGCAGAGAAAGCAAGGCTAAAACTTATGAAAAAAAACAATGTGTTTCACAGTCAGGTTAAATTTTTTTTGTAAAAACATATAAAACACTATAAGATAAGGAGAGCAAAAACAAGCAAACAGGTAAAACCATTTAAACTCAGATTATGTAAATACATGTATAAACAATAATTCAATTCAATGAAAATCATGTACATCCACTCATAAAGATAATATCTCCATCAGAAATTTACTTTCCATGGACAGAATGTATGTGGGGGAAAAAAATCAACTATAAATTTAATAAACAGCTTCTATTAAATAATAATAATTAAAAAAAACTTTAAATAATTAACCTTAGAAAACACCCCATAACTCAGCACAGCTACAATTTAATATTTGATTATACTTGCCAACTCTGTGGGAAGGAGCAAATTGTGTAATAATCAAGTCGTATAATGCCACCTTATGAACAAAACAAAAATGTTGTATTCAGTTTTTTTTTTAAGTCAGATTTTAAAAAGACAAGCCTAAATATTCCCACCAGACGTGGCTTCCAATATGGGGAATATTTGAATATTCTTATTTTCTGCTGTTAAAGTTTTGTGGTAACAGAGCAAAGTTAGCTGTGAGCTCCCCCTTAATTCTAAATGAAGACCTGTGACAATGTAAACAATCAGAGAGAACATGGCTGGCTTTGTCTATTACTGTACATGTAGCCAATGATCGGCCCATGACAAGTTTAAATATAAACCTCCATAGTAAGACAATGGTGACGGTTCATCCTCACAGTGGCAGCATTTCAGAGTCCTTGGTGGGAGGTGTGGTAGAAATATGTCAATGGTGTCAACAATTATTGGATATCAATAATACAATTTACAAATTATGTACAAATGTATAATTTGTCTTAAAGCTGCTATATGTAACTTTTCTAACAATATATTTTTTAACACATTTCTTCACTCTGTCACTATCTCCTGACAGACTGATGTTAGACAAGTAATCTCTGAAAAAAACTATAGTCCCCTTGCTTCTCTAAAAGCATTAAAAAAACACAGTGACCCGCCGTTAACCAGCCAATAAAAACAGAGCTTCTCACTTCTCACGCCCCTAACCCACGCCCCCGCCTGTCCCAGCCCCAGCGGCCGCGCACGTTCTCGTTCAAAGGATTGCAAAGCGATGCAGACTGTTTTGTATGTGACACAAATGTATTAAATTCCCCTTCTTCATCCCTGATCTGGACTTTTCTTTTGTTTTTTTTGCCAAAAGTCAAGTGATCGCTTCCTCCTCCGCTGACTCCATGACAGAAATGATGAGGAAATGAATGAATTTGTCACGAGCAAATTAAACTCGGGTTCAACGTGGCTGCTTGAGGCTCTGCAGATTTCATGGTGTTCTTGTGTGCTGGACCAGCGCTCCATGTTTTTATTTTATTTTTTGAACGTTTTATTAACATATAAACACAGAATATCGCAGCGGCAGCGACAGGACATGCAGTGGAGGTGGAGCTACAGCAGTTCAGCCGAGAGCAAGGGAGCAGAGCCAAAATTTTTCTAAGTTCTAGCGTGTTCCAGAAATTACATATAGCAGCTTTAATATAATTTTAGGCAACATGGTCGTGCAGTTGGTAGAGCTGTGGCCTCTCATCGAGCAGGTCGCCTCGGTTCAAATCCCGGCCAGAGACCTTTCTGGGTGGAGTTTGCACATTATCTCCGTGGATGAGAGGGTTTTCTCCGGTTTCCTCCCACAGACCAAAAACATGCATGTTAGGCTGACTGGTAACTCTAAATTGTCCCTAGGCGTGAGTGAGAGAGTGAATGGTTGTTTGTCTCGTGTGTCTCTATGTGTCCCTGTGATGGACTGGAGACCTGTCCAGAGTGCCCCCCGCCTCTCGCATAGTGACTGCTGGACATGGCATGGGCACCAGTGACTCCACAACCCGAAAAGGAAAAAGAATGGTAAATATGATGGATGGATAATATAATTTGAAACAGGACCAGAAAAATCATTGTCATGCCTAGGCTACAACTGGGAGCATGACAGGGTCAGTGATAAAACTTAGTGCAGATGTGATACTCATGATAAACCATCAGAGTGGTGTGATCTTCAAGCATGCAGCAGGGTTGGACAGGGTTATGTAGCTGGTTCAGAACACAGAAGAATGTCTCAGGGACTTAAAAGATTTTCATTGAAAATTTGTCAAATACTAAACCACCTTAGCACTCAGTTTGTGGAGAGCATTGCAGGCTCATCATTCAATGCGAAGGCTCCCTATAAGGTTAAGTCTATCTTAGGTCTTGATGAACAAATCACTATAAAGATAGTAAAGCATCTGGCCAGTCTACAAGTAGATAAAGTAAATGATACCTGTATACACCTTTTATGTTGCTGCGTGTTAAGCAGGCCATTTTTATGATGCCAGATGGCTCTTTTCTTCTACAATGGTACCAATTTCACATGGAGCAAACTGGAAAAATCTGAGCAAAACCGGAAACAGTCACTTGTTTTTTTGACACTGTGATTTTTTCCCCCTTCGGTTCAAATTCAACTAGTTCAGTTGGTTCAGTTCAAATTTCTTAACTTAATCATCTGCCACCCTGTTTTGCCCCATACCTCCTTCCCCTTTGTACCATGGAGAAGTCAGGGTGAATATGGCCTCTATTCCCATCATAATTAAACAAGTTCATGCCTTTATTCCATGTCCATTAGCTGGGCCCATAGCACTGCCTTGGAAATGGTCATTATAGCAGACGAAAATAGGACCATAAATTTACTGTTAATGAAAATGTCAATTAGTGGTCTGTTGTGTTAGAAGGGGGCTGATAGCATCACCACTGCGAATTAAGCATCCGCATACTCACCACGGCTCCTTGCATACATCAGTGCATACATTTCCAAACACTCGTAGAAATGTCTGAAAAACGAAAAAAACTGTTTTAATTTTGGCAGATTGTTGTATTTATATTCATGCCTTATTTTGTTGTACACTCTACCAAAAAAAACAAAACACTACTGCAGATGTAAACAGGAAACAGAGCATAAAACTAATGTTTGCTAAGCAAAAAAAAACATGTATGTGTACATAAAATATATATCGATAGGTTCCACTCGTTACTCTGTAGTTTCACCCCTAAGCTGTTCCGTCTTTGGAACCCCTGCGTTTGACGAGTTGTTTTGATAGTTTTATTCACATTTGGATCATTAATCAAATGGCTGCATAGGGGGAGGGCAAGCAGAGGGGGATGGATGCGATCCATATAGCATATCTTCTTCAGGGTTTATATGTGTGTGTTTGTGTTTGTGTGTGCATGCTGTAAGATCAATCTAAAAGTCCTCTGCAACAGCCACTTCAGACCCTGGGCGCAGTCACAAAAAAATGATTACCATTACACTTCCTTCCTCCCCACGCCTCCCCTCTCACACTCAACTGACGATGAGGGGAAATAAATGTTGCCGCACACACACACGCACACATTCACACATGCACCAACAGCTCCAGTGCTAGAAATGACAGAAATAAAAAAGACGGATTCCCACCTAAACGTCAATATGAGGGGGATGTATTAAAAGTGCATTTGAAATTCTTAGCAGCGTTCCACCTCATTTCTGAATGTCTGGGCTTTGCACCCTTAAAAGCAAAGAGAAATAAATCAAGTTTGTTGCTCGTGTTTGGACCCCTATAAAAATAAATAGATGAATGCTGGTCACCTCAGAGCCATTTTTAAAATGTCCCCCTCCAACCGCACTGTATCCATAATTATGATTTTGATTGTCTGTGACCACATCCTCCAAGATCAAATGTGAAGTGGGATAACAGCAATGCAGACACAGAGATTTATTTGTCGTCTGGAGCAGCAGAGGTTGTGCATGACAAACAGATAGTTATTACCTTAGGGTATAAAGTGCTGTTGCTCAAGCATCAGCCGCTATGCTCTTTAACCTTTCACAATCCAAATATTAGACTTTCTACTAAAGATGTTCTCTAGACTTAAGCTACGTTTAACTTTAGCTAAAAAGCATTCCACACAGCTTACATTATCAGATACGATGCAGAAATTGTAAACAATTTAACAATAAAGCAGAAAGTGTCAGGAGTCTCATGTACGTGAGCACAGTAGAAAAGTTGAATATCGTCATGACTTGAATGTAAAGAGTTCCTGCCGTCCCGTGGTTTATTTGTCTTACTGCAAACTCTTACTGCACATCAGGTACTTTTTTCAAGATATTAACAGATCTGCCCCACATCAGTTAGTGCTCCTTAAGTGTAAATACTGGTCTAATCCTGGTCTAATCTTTATTGTTCTGATATTATTTAAGCAAAGAAAATAATAATAAAAAAAACACATTCACCTCTTTTAAAAGTCTTCATAGTATCTGGTATGTAATGCAATAGTTAAAAAAGAAAACTTACATTTTTTATCAGTAATTGAGGATCTTATGATATTGAGTGTTTTTCTTAATGCATTGCAAAATGATTCAATGATACAGTCTGTAGTACATGACTTGGCTCCAAAGTGCAGAAAAGAAAAATTAAAAACAATTGGCAAAAGAAAATAACATAATTTTGAAACATTTTTAATGTGGTGATTTTAAAATACTTATGTCTCTTTCAGATGCTGTAATAAATTAACCAGACATCAACTGAAAACTGGTCATGTATCTCTGGATGAGCAGACTGATGCGCTGCCAGAATATTTTGTAAATATACACTGACCAGTTCAAACCTGCTAACTTCCACTGTTGTATTAGTCATTGTCTTTTACGTAATTTTAGCATTATGTTTCTACAAAGTTGTTTTTTCACCTTTTTTTTACCAATACTGATTAGATACAGTATCTACAGATGTTTTTCTTCAGTGTTTTGCAAGTGCTTCAACCCTAAAAATGGATCAGTGCTAATGTGATATATTTATTTTAACAATGTTTATTTTAATAAAATAATAATACTATAATTTATATGTGGGAGTGGTGGTGCAAAGGTTAAAGCCTGGTTAGACTTCTTGTCTCACGTCTTTTACCCCCCGTTGAGTGAACCCAGCGATGACGTAATTGCGTGTGTGTCACCGACCGCATTGAGTACTTCTAAAAGACGTGGGGATAATCCCTCCCTCCTCCCTCCCTCTGCATATTTCACGCGCACTCCCACTGCATGTTTTATCAGGACAAACGGATTTAATATAATGATAGGCTCCATTACCTCGATTTGTGAGTCCGTTATCATGGGCGTAGCCAGGATTTTCTGAGGGGTGGATTGTTTAAAGGAAACGTTGACCTTAAAATAGCAACACGCCTCGGTGGCTCACTGGAAACGTGTAGGGTTTCCGCTCCAAAGCTTTTCTCGACTCGGGTTTGAATCTAACCTGGTTGAAGTTATTTTACGTTTGTCTTTTATTGGATAAAAAAAAAGGATTTTGTGTTAACCACAGGCATATTAACTCCTTTTTTTAAAATCCAATAAAAGACAAACGCAAAATAACTTCAACCAGGTGAGATTCAAACCCGAGTCGAGAAAAGCTTTAGAGCGGTAAACCTACGTGTTTCCAGTGAGCCACCGAGGCTTGTTGCCATTTCAAGGTCAATTTTTTCTTATGTCGGCTGTTGTAATGTTTGTAGTTGTCCCCCGGTGTTTAATGTATGTGTCCAGCCACTGCAAAGACAGGTATAACGGTCAAAGCAAAAACAAAAATCGGCTTCTAAAAGAGTAGCGGGTAGCGTGAAGCGGTGTCATACACCATATATGGACATCCAAACAAAAACCGCCCTCAAACTTTGAACCAATCACACGCTGCGAGCCGCATCGTCCGCGTCTCGGAGTTCTGCTTGGGGGCCATGTACAAGACGGCTGTCTCCGGGGGATCGCAGCGGGAGTGCAGACGTAAGTTGCGCAACTTTTTTCACTCAATGGGGGGTAAAAGACGTGAGACAAGAAGTAAAAACCAGGCTTCAGAAGGTGAGCTTGTGATTGGAAGATAGCCAGTTCAAGCCCCGGTACCGACAACATCAAATATGTGGGTGGGATAAGAAAAGCAGTCACACCTGTCTCCACCCTCATCTGCTCCACTCTTGGCCCATGAGCAAGGCCCTTAACCCACACCATCTGCTCCCCCGAGAACCCTAGATAGCAGCTCTCTGCTCCACACAGAGGGCTGTGGTAGCTTGGTGGTCTGTGGTTGTGTCAGGAAGGGAATCCGGCGTAAAAACAGTTGCCAAGTCTTCGTGTGACTATTCGTTGTGGCGAGCCCTGACGAAGGGAGAAGCCAAAAGAAAAAGAAGACAAAAATAATAATAAAAAAATTGTATATATATATATATATATATATATATATATATATATATATATATATATATATATATATATATATATATATACAGGTAGTCCCCGAATTACGAGCGCTCTGATCTGCGAGGTTCCAGACTTACGAGCTGCGAATTTTTGGAAAAAACGAAAAAAATACTGAGTTTTCATGTGTTTTTTCACTACAGTTAGCAAGTTAAGCATATAAACACACGTTTCCGATCATTTTTATGCACTCAAAAGTAGTTTTTAGATGAAAATAGAGTGTTTTTAGGTGCGCTGGCGAAATTTACGAGCGGACTTCCGGGTTGCGAATTTTTGGAAAAAACGAAAAAAATACTGAGTTTTCATGTGTTTTTTCACTACAGTTAGCAAGTTAAGCATATAAACACACGTTTCCGATCATTTTTATGCACTCAAAAGTAGTTTTTAGATGAAAATAGAGTGTTTTTAGGTGCGCTGGCGAAATTTACGAGCGGACTTCCGGGTTGCGAATTTTTGGAAAAAACGAAAAAAATACTGAGTTTTCATGTGTTTTTTCACTACAGTTAGCAAGTTAAGCATATAAACACACGTTTCCGATCATTTTTATGCACTCAAAAGTAGTTTTTAGATGAAAATAGAGTGTTTTTAGGTGCGCTGGCGAAATTTACGAGCGGACTTCCGGGTTTACGAGAGAAATGGCGGCCGTTCCAAATTACGAGATTTCCGGTTTACGAGCGCCCCCTTGTGACGGATCTCGCTCGTAAATCGGGGAATACCTGTATATACATATAGGTAGTCCTCGACTTACGACGTAGATCCGTTCCTACGCAACGTCGTAAACCGATTTTTGACGTAAGTCGGAACATACGTACATACTGCACCATATACATGTACAGTACTGTATTACCACGCACTTAGCCTATCCTAACACAGTACCCTACACAATTACCAAAAAACACATACCACATAATGAAGGGCAAGAAGAGTTAATGGCCTACTGGGATGCTGGTGACGCCGTCCTGGGTCCATCCGTCGTATTCCGTATACGACGTAAAACCTCGTTCATAGTATAGTACAATATTTTCCGCCACTGCACTGCTGCTTTAAGACATAAAACTGGTCCATCCGCCGTATTCCACATTCTG
Source organism: Garcialebias charrua (assembly GCA_038048925.1). Taxonomy (NCBI): domain Eukaryota; kingdom Metazoa; phylum Chordata; class Actinopteri; order Cyprinodontiformes; family Rivulidae; genus Garcialebias; species Garcialebias charrua. The sequence goes on along the minus strand of JBBPBX010032217.1, from coordinate 10,560 downwards.
TTTATGACGTAAAACCGTGTTCCCAGTACAGTGCAGTATTCCTCTGCTGCTGCTTTACAACGTTTACGGTGTAAAACCGGTCCATCCGCTGTATTCCACATTCCGTTTTCGACGTAAAATCGCGTTCACAGTACAGTGCAGTATTCCTCCGCCGTTGCACCGCGTACAGTACAATACTGTATTCTTCCGCCGCTGCGTCACTACGTCGCTGCGTCGCTTCGCCGCTGCGTCACGACATTTATGACGTAAAACTGCGTAACTCGAAATAAGGCTTTTCAATGGGAGATGCGTCGCAACTCGAGACTGTCGTAACCCGAGGACTACCTGTATATATAATAATAATAATAATAATAATAATGAATTCAATTTATAACACACTTTTCATTAATGAAAATCTCAAAGTGCTACAAGGAGCAACAGAATTAAATGACAATAAAACAAATAAAACAATTAAAATCAATAACAATATCAGCTAAGATCAAAAGTAGAATCATGAGGAGGTAGAGTATGCTTGGTCGAAAAGAAAGGTCTTCAAGCCGCTCTTAAAGTCAACCACAGACTGTGGGGCTCTTAGACAGTCAGGAAGAGAGTTCCACAGGCAGGGGGCAGCCACACTGAAAGCCCGGTCTCCCATGGTCCTTAATTTGGTTCTCGGAATGTGAAGGAGATTGCTGTTCTGTGACCGCAGCGAACGGGTGGATGAGTATGGAATAAGAATATCCTTCAGATAATCTGGTGAAGTTCCGTGTAAGCATTGATGTGTAATGAGAGCAGTTTTGTACTGAATTCTGTAGGCGACAGGAAGCCAATGAAGGTTATGGAGAATGGGCGTAATATGTTCAAATTTACGAACTCTCAACAAGATCCTTGCTGCACTGTTTTGAATATATTGAAGTTTCTGAAGGTTTTTGCCAGGGATTCCAATAAACAGGGAGTTGCAGTAGTCGAGCCTGGAGGAGACAAAAGCATGGACGAGCTTCTCAGCATCGGAAAAAGTTAGGGATGGGCGAAGTCTGGAGATGTTTCGAAGATGGAAGAAGCAAGTTTTAAACAGATGCTTAATGTGATTTTCAAATGTAAGATTGGAGTCCATTTTTATTCCAAGATTAGTAACAGAGGTGGAGAGGGGGATGTCTTGTCCAGAAAAGGAAAGTGTTGTTATAGGAGATGTTTGTACCTGGTGAGGGGTGCCAATCAGTATGGCCTCAGTCTTGGAGCAGTTTAATTGAAGAAAGTTCTGATTCATCCATGCCCTAATTGCCTCCAGGCAGGCAGAGAGGGCAGTGAGTGAAGATGGAGATGACAAGGTGGAAGATGAGGATGCTCCAGTCCTGATGTAAAGCTGTGTATCGTCGGCATAACAGTGAAAAGAAATGTTGAACTGATTAATAATTTGACCTAAAGGCAGCATGTAAAGGGAAAACAGCAGGGGCCCCAGAACCGACCCCTGAGGGACACCACAGGAGACACAAACTGTCTGGGACGTGGCGTTGCCAAGACTAACACATTCCAGCCTATTGGAGAGGAAAGATTTGAACCAGTCCAGGACTGTGTCGCAGAGACCGACCTCCACATGAAGACGGTGGAGGAGGATACTATGGTCCACAGTGTCGAAGGCTGCAGTGAGGTCAAGGAGGACAAGGATGGAGGGAGAGCCAGTGTCAGCAGCCAAGAGGACATCATTGGTAACCCTCAGCAATGCAGTCTCTGTACTGTGAGCTGCCCTGAATCCAGACTGGAACTTCTCATACAGGGAGTGTTGTTGTAGGTGATCCTGCAGCTGAGCAGCAACAGCTTTTTCCAGCACTTTAGACAGAAAAGGGAGGTGTGAAATTGGGCGGTAATTAGAAAAAATGTCGGGATCCAAATTAGATTTTTTCAGAAGAGGCCTAATGATGGCGGTTTTTAGAGGCAGTGGAACATGACCAGATTGTAGAGACTGATTTATTATTTGAGTGATAAGTGGGCCTATTGCAGAATGATTGGTTTTTATGAGAGACGAGGGGAAAGGATCCAGGGCGCAGGATGAAGGCTTCATTTTCTTGATGATGGCCTCCACCTCACTCTGAACAACTTCGTCAAAGCTGTTTAGGGTCCCAGAATGCAGACGGGTGGGTGGCACACTGAGAACGGGGAGGTTGTGGAGCTGAGATCTGATAGTGTCAACTTTGGTTTTAAAAGATGAAAGAAACAGGTCGCATTTTTGAGCAGAGTCCTCAAGAGTTTGCTTAATGGGATTAAGCAGACGAGTGATTGTGGAGAAGAGCTGTTTAGAGTTTCCAGGGCAGGTGTTGATGATGTTAGAATAATATTTGGAGCGTGCTTCTTTAAGAGAATAGGCGTACGCTTTCTGATGTTCTTTGTACGCTTGCTTGTGTACCGAGAGACCAGATGATTTTACACGTCTCTCAATAGCACGGCCAGTTGCCTTCATCCTGCGCAGCTCATCAGTGTACCAAGGGGCTGAGCGCGAGAAAGACACCAGTCTTGTCTTCAAGGGGGCGTGTAGGTCCAGGAGCTCCCGAAGAGATTGGTTGTAGTAATCCACAGAGTCATCTGCAGATGAATGATTGACAGCGGTCAGGGTGTGAAGATCAGCAGACAGAACATCAAGGGAAATGTTTTTAAGGTCACGGAACTGGATGGGTCGTTTTGGGTTTGAAGCAGGCGAAGATGAAGGCACTTCCAGGGAGATGACCCTGTGGTCTGAGACACCCAGGTCATATACAGATAAGTTATTGATGAGTACAGTGTCTGTAATCACCAAATCCAGAGTATGCCCCCTGCTGTGCGTAGGGGCGTCAACATGTTGAGTGAGATTAAGAGAGTCCAGAAGAGACTTAAAATCTGTTGCCAGAGGTGAAGAAGAATTGTCCACGTGGATATTTAAGTCGCCAAGAAAAATAGTCTTCACAGGGGAGGTGCAGAAAAAAGTGAGGAGGTCATGCATCTCTGAGTTAAATGAAACATGCGGTTTGGGAGGTCTATAAATTAATATAACATTCATCAGGAGTGGGGCTTTGAAGCTGAAAGCCAGACATTCAAAAGAGGAAAAGTCCTGAGAAGACAGATGAGACAATTTTAAATTACTGCGATAAATTACAGCCAGACCACCACCGCGGCCAGTGCTGCGGGCTCTCTGCAGATAACTGTATCCAGAGGGACAAGCTTCATTCAGAGAACTGAACACGTTTGGTTGGTGCCACGTCTCTGTAAGACACATGAGGTCCAAGTCCTTCTCCAGAATGTGATCATGAATTAAACATGACTTGTTGGAAAGTGACTGCACATTGAAAAGTTCTAATTTAATACCAGTTGGAATAGGAGCTTTTTGAACCGGTTTAAGCAGACTGAAGTCCACTCCACGTTTTCCTCGCCACTTCGTGCGCAGAGGACTACAAAGGCCTACAGACGCAGCGTTCTGATGACGCCATCGAGGTGTCATCAGAACGCTGCATCTGTAGGCCTTTGTAGTCCTCTGCGCACGAATCACGCTCTTATATATATTATGTTTGAAAAAAAAGTTATGAATTTTCACATGGTTTTATAATTTTGGTTTAACTTATTAAGCAAAATTAATTTGTCGGCCTAAGGCTTATCGAGTTGACCATCATTGATGGATCACTGACACCACAAATGCTTAGCATTTTGTTTGTTTTTGTGTAGAGGGTTAATTTCATAATGTTTCATCTAGATCTAAAGCAAACCTATGCATGCACACAGACAACACATGAACAGATCATCAGTAATGTGATAGACGCCACAAACAACCAGCAACAGTAAAATACCTCTTCACTCCTTCTCTGAAACAGATTCCCATCTTTACTTTGATGGCGACAGGAGATTTCCCTCTGCTGCTGAAGAGAATAAGAGTTGGTGATAATGGGAGAAAATTATCTTTCTCTTGTTCTGTCGCTGTACATCTCGTTTCGTTTTCCTCCAGTGTTCTGACAAACAAACACACGGAACCCAGTGCAGTCACAAACTGCAACATTCAGGCCCATTGCAGCTGCAGTGAGAAAAGTAGAAAGCAACTATTAGTGTCTAAGCTGTGACCAATTGCGTCCTGTGCTTTTAAGCAGATATCTGAGAGCAATATTGAATGAGACAGAGCTACATGCCCCTTACCCACATGATAGGCTGTGCCCTCCTCTGCAACAAATTCCCTGGGCCCCTCTCTGCAACAGAGTCTAGGCCCTATATATTTGTAATGTCATGTGACATCCGGCCCTTCCGGTTTTTGATCTCACGTCAAAATGTTTTGGAGGTCAGCACTGTAACTGTATCTTTTTCCTGCCTTGAGTCAATACAACTGGTAAAACTAAATTCACGTTTCCCTTGATTTATTGAGATAGTAGGAGTTACTACTTCTGAGGGAGGTCTGAACCGGGTGCCTCCAGAGCAGGAGGTAGGCTTGGGGTCTGAGATAAGACCCGTAAGACACACACTGACAAGCAACAGCTATATTACTGATTCCACTCAGTCCACCAGAGTGATCTCAAACTCCACGTCGCTGCATGGTGGTGTGTCTGTACAAGACATCTGTCCCGCGGCTTCCTGGTCGTAACCGACTTCTTTCATCCATTTTTACCTGCGTGATGTCTCTAATTTGTCGCTGACACACTCGGTTCTCAGAGTCCTGTCTGAGTGACGTCACAGCCGTCTTCACACATTTTTCCTTCACAATAATCTTTTCAAGCTGATGCCTTTTCCTATCTGACATCCAAGCAAGGGACGTTTTTTCTTGTACAAAATGTTTTTCCCCATTGTCCCACTTGTGGTAAAATGTGTGAGTAAGATGAATACTCAGTTCTCAGTCCAGCACAATGGATGTGCGTCTACTTACGGTGCATATCAGGTGCTTGGATCAACAATGTGTAATCACGCCTGAGGGGTCAGTCAGAATATGTGTTGTAGGCAGTTGTTTATGTGCTCTTGGGTTTGGATGGACCCAGTGAGGCATAGACTACATCCTGCTTTGCCTTTAACTCAAAAGTGTGGCTTAAAGGGCAAGTCCATATTCATAGAACATATATTATGTAATATAACTGATGGGGATTTTAAACCCCTGTTACCTTAATAAAAACCACACAAAGATAAACAAGAGAACAGTGTTAAATCAGACAAACAACTTTGCAAAGGGGAAGGGCTTTTAATGTCTTTTGAAACTTAGTTTGGTCTCAAATACATTGTCCTGCACAATTCCAAATTGTACTGGACATGACAAGCTATTTAAACAAGAAGCAGGTGGAGTTTGACAAGCTCTGACGTCTTACAGATAAAACAAACAAGTCATGGTTCTGATCAAACAAGAACATCTAATCCAAACATTTGGTCAAGGCTAGAAGACTGTCTTTTCTGTATCAAGAGAAAAGCAAACAACATGTTTGTACTATCAAATATAAGTGTTTAAAGGGAACAGAGAATATTTGATATAAGTGAGCTGGGTTATAATTATTGGGTCAGAGTAATTAGTTTTAGATGATAAATATTGAACATCTCCATCATTTCATCCTCTTTATCATATATAAACTGATCATTATCAATCAGGTGAGCGGTGCGGAAAACAACCCCTGAGGCCGAATTTCTAATTTAGAGGCAAAAACTCACACCACCGTCCCGTGCCTCCACAGTAACGCCCTGAACATGCAGAATCACCTTTTTAGGATGGTTTGAGAGATTATAAAGTTTTGGAGAACTCTGTTGATTGTCATATTTCATGACTTATTTCAATGTTTGAGAGAAATAAAGATTTTGAGGAGAATTTTGCAATGAGTATGGTCTCACTTTATGGCTTATGTCAAAAGTTTTAAAAGGAATAATATATTTAGCAGGGATTAGTCTATTTACCCACAAAAACTAAGTTTTTCCAAAGAAATAGAACTTTTGAGAAGAAACATATATATATATAAAGGAACTAATCTATTTGTGTTAAACAAATAAAAGAAATAAGCTATTTAATTGGTTTTAAAATAAAAAGAACCAATCTAATTTGTTTTAACCAAAGAACCAATCTAATTTGTTTTAACCAAAAAAGAAAAGAACCAATCTAATTTGTTGTGTTAAACAATTAAATGGAACTTATACACTTTCAAAGATGTGGGAAATAATTCTCAAACACACAACAAAATAGCCCTTTATGGGCACAAAAATAAAATAAGTTTGAAACTTCTTTGATATCAACTATTGCCCAGGAAAGTAAAAACAACCGGTTTGAACTTAAAAAATGAAATAGATCAACCATTCTTCTTCACAGCATCCATCCCTTTTTTCTTTTTTTGTTTTTGGTGTGGGAGGGTAATTTCAGTGTCTTTCCTGGGGAGGGAGTGCCCCGTTTTCAGAACACGTTCTTTCTGTTCCTTGGGGATTTGTTTGTGGCAGAAATTGTTGGGCACAAATCCATGTCATCTGGGGGGAGGGGGGGTTCTTTGTGTGTGGAATAAGTCCAGTTTTTCATTGTTGGGTCCAAGTCCATTTCATCTGGGGAAGTTCTTTGTGTGTGGAATAAGTTCATTTCATTCTGGGGGGGGGAGAAGAGTCTTTTTTTCTTCTGGGGGGGAGCTTTTGTTCAAGTCTTCTTCTTCTGTGAGTTTCTGTGCGGGTCTTTTTCTTCTTGGGGAGAGCTTTTTGTTCAAGTCTTTTTCTTCTTGGGTTTCTGTCAAAGTTCATTCTTTTCTTTGGGGAGAGCTTTTTGTGCGCCTTGTGGGTGGAGGGCATCAGGCAGTTTGATGGCTTCAGTCTTGTCCAGCTGTCTGTTGTTTAGTCTATTCAGGCATGAATTGCGGGCACAGTAGCAGGTCGCAAACCTGAATTGTGTGTGGCATAGTGTAGTCAAGCCACATGTCTTGACAAAGTGGAGAGATTTGCTCTGACCAGATCCATCTCAAAATCTGGCTCAGCGATCGTTCCAAACTTCCTTTTCAGGGGAGCACCGGTCACTCAGATGTAACAGCTGCTGCTTTTTCTCTCGAGAAGATGACGTGTCCTTTCCTCCACCTGTAGGGGTCCCGTCCACCCTCGTTTTCAGCCGTCCCTAGCAGGACCTCGAGTCAAGGCGGGATTCACTGGCATCACTGGCAACTCCCCCTGAAGGAGTTCCGGAAACCTGTAGTCTTTTTGAGAGGAGAACTGGACACCAAAAAACTTGCAATTTGTCAAATAAAACTAAGGCCTTCGGATCCCATGAGCCATTTGTGGTCTGGGGAAGGTCAAACTGTGGGTAACTCCTTAACTTAACTTAAACTAAATTCTGTAATTGGCTATAATAATAATTGTTTCTTTAAACATAAAATAAAATTCCATTCTTACTATCTAAAACATTTGTATTTAATGGCAAAAACAACACAACAACAAATGATTTCATTCTTCAGTGAAAATGAGTAATCACTCACTCTGATTTGAGGTTATTTTAATTAGTAAGTTATTCTTAATTAGCATGATCATCAAAATGAGTAGCAGGAGACGGAGACGTTTTATACTCACCTAAAATACTTTACCTTTTTCATAGTCTGTAGAAAAAGTCTAAACATACATACAGACATAGACAGACATATACGTACAGACAGACATACATACATATAGACACACATACACATATACATATAGACAGACATACAGCCGTATAGACAGACATATGTGGTTCATGTTCTCAAAATAAGTCCAGTCTATAGTCAGGGTCAGTCGTGTTTTAAAAATATAGAACCACCACATTTCAAAATCAACCTTTCAAATCGACCTTTTGAATAGATCCAAAACTCCAGGGCGTCCCCCATCTTTTTTTCTCTTTGGATCTGTTAAAAATAAATACCTGTTAATTAAACGACATATACCAAAGAAATGTGGTTTGTAGGTTTATCTGATTCATCCTACAGTACAACGTGCTTCTTAAATTATCCTTTAAATGGCTATGCTTTTGAATATAAAAATCTAAAAAGTTATTTTTTGTATAACTGATGAACTAATCAATGAATGAATGAGCTGTTTCCCTTTATGAGCCATCATCAATATTATTAGTGATACATTCTTTATTATTATTAGTTATTTCTAGGAACACCTCCTAATATTCCCTTATTGCATTATTATATATCGCCACTGAGTGTCAGTCAGGCTCCCTCACTCAGTCTTTAAGCCTTGATTAAAAACCCACTTACATTCTTTCAACTTTAACATGATGTGAGTTGTTTTGATCCTCTCTGTAATATACACCGTTCACTATATTAGCTAGTTTCTGTTGCTTTTTCTATATAATTTGTTTTCGTTTTTGTTTTGTTTTTCCTCTCGTTTCACTGTCTGCTTGGCTTGTTTCTATCGTACAGAACCTTGGTTGGCCCGCGTCAGCCTAAGTGCTCTATAAATAAAGTGGTATGGTATAAATAATCTAAGATTTAAAGCATAAAGCTATAAAAATTGTTCTAAAAATCTCTTAATCAATTCCTTTGTGGAAAACCAGACCAACCAAAATGCATTCCCGTCAAGGATAATCTGCTATCCTTCCTTCAGCTCCACAAAACATTGAATGTCTGTGGAGACACAATTTTAATCTGCAAAAAACAAAAAATATAAATATTTACTTGTTTCAGGGTTATGAGCTGGGATTATCTCTGTTTCATCACGGAGTTACAGGAAACGGAAAAATAAGTCGTCAGACCCACATAGTACAATATAAACTACAAATTCTGTGGCCTTGCTTGTCTAGCAAGCCATATCATGAGAATGTGTTTCATTAAATAAAATTAATCATAGCAGACTGCAGTTTTGAAACACGATACCAGGATCATTGACAGATCTTCACAGATCCACACGGGGGCATGACCTTCAGCTGGACAGTTGGCGTGGGTGACTTCAGGACCTGTTCTCATTTTCTTGTTGGAGAATGTGCTCAGACCACTCTTGTCAGAGCATCCAGTGACCGCATATTCTGGTCATGTGTGTTTGATGACCTTTGATGACCTTTTTGACAAAATCTTTGCCTTTGCTTTGCTGACAGTCTCTTGTCTTAACTTTGTGGACAGTCTTTGTGGACAGTCTTTGTGGACAGTCTTTTGCTTGGATAAAAGTCCAGTGCCCTCGTTCAGTGCCATTGTTTTTTAAGCCCCTCGAATGTTTATTTTGAGCAGGGCAGCCTGGGAGTCCAGCCTTGGTGTTCTCGGTGAAGTCAGTGAGCCAGCTTCTGGACATGCCCTTAATATCAAATCTGATCCAATCCAATCAATAACCACAGTAGTTTGTGATTCAAAAATTCAGACGCTGCATGTGTTCTTTGACATGACCCTATCTTAATATATGTACTACTAACCATGTGTTTCTGCAAAGTGTCGTGAGGTCCTTCAGACTTACGGTTTCCGCTCCACAAACACCGTGATGCCGCTTCTAAGAAAAAAATGAGAAAAATAGAAAAATGTAAAAATCCTTAACAAACCAGGTTCAAAGTAATCATGTTATTTCTATAAGCAATTACCTTGAATAGAGCCACCTCTGCAAGTCTGGTTTGCACAATGGAATTTTAAAATGTTCATTTACATAAAAGTGAATTTTCAACAGAGGCATCCTTTTAATCTGATCTGCATAATAGATCTAAAATCATTAATTTACGTATGAGTAAAATTGTCAATTTAACCTGAAACTAGAAATTTTACCACTTTTCAGTGGTTTACCTATCAAAAGTTAAAGCATGGGCTGGGTGATTTTGCCTAGATCCAAATTATGTCCTAAATAGAAAAGTATTGATTAAAATAAAAAAAATGTGTATTCAGTCAAGGCGTGTCTGTGAGTGGTACTTCCCGTTTTAATATTCCATATTATTATTACTGTATACACAGCCCCAATCTGTTTGAATGAAAACAACTCTTACTGCTGTCAAAGCCTATGCATTGTATGGTCAAATGATATGTTATTCTAATTCCTGTTCAAATGTACCAGACCTCTTTTTGTCTCTAATGGTCATAATTTATGCGAAACAACACCAAAATTAGGTTTTAACAGTGAAATGTGTCTTTTACTCCTGGTGAGTTGGCTGGATTCTTGTGCGTATTTAACCTACTTGCTGAAAAGTTACTTCTAACAAAGCATTTTTATCATTAATCATTACAGTCACATTATATAACTCATTAAAGGAAACAGCTCTTAAAATCTACTTAACTGTGCAACAGCTCTTTAAAATTGATAAAACATTTTCAATGTATGCAAAAATCGTTTTAAAATGATGAATTTAAACTGAGCGTTTCAACTTACAATCCAGTCAAGTCTCTATTTGACAAGAATATATATATTTTTTTATTCTTTATAAGTGTCAAAGTTTTATCAATTTAGTTAAACTTTTAAAAGACAGAATTTACTGGCAAGTCTAAAAATAAATTTCTGCTAAATTTTTCTAAGACTTGTTATCCTAAAATGCCTAAACTTAATTTTGATCTGATTATGGTTGTTAATTTAAATTAACAAGCTTATCATAAAAGTTTAAATAGTCAATAATTGTAATTCAATGTAGTATACCGGTAATACTTTCTCTACTTCCCATTTGTTTTGCATTAAATCCAAATATATTTCGTGTTTTATCAACAT